>PVIU01013051.1:0-57532 GCA_004026605.1 Ondatra zibethicus | reverse complement strand
ACACACACCACACACACCACACACACACACCACACACACACACCACACACACACCACATACACACATTAAGATTAAAAATAACAAACTTCAAAACCCACAGTCTTTTCACCCTTGAAAACATTAGCAGTTTATGCTGAGTGTCTCTGGGAATTTCTAAGCTGTATCACCAACATGTGTTAACTTTGCTAAACTGAGAGGGCCAAGCAAAGAAACTCAGGTCTTGCTTGGTATTTGGAATATGTACATGGAGAGAGGTACAATTTCTTACTTGGTTTATTGTTATTATTAGTGTGTGGTATGTGTGTGTGCTGAATGTGTGTGTGTATGTGTGGTGTGTCTATATGTGGGGTGTGTATGTATGTATGTTGTGTGGTACATTATATGTGTGTTTGGTGTGTATATGTGGTGTGGGGGATACTGTGTGTGTGTGTGTGTGTGTGTGTGTGTGTGTGTGGTATGTGTGGTATGGGAGACTCTGAGTCGGCCACAGCCAGCTGGGTCCAGTATGAGCCCATCTGTAGAGGGAGAAGTCAGAGGCACTGAGACAGACTTCAGGGTACAGCTAGGATAAAGGCAAGGCTGCCTGAAGCTCATTCAAAGTTCCTTCTGCTGAGTTAGCATAGCTTGGTATCTGCCTTGTAGCATTTTTTAAATATCGAAGTCATTTGGAAAGCAAATAACAATCCTCTTGTTGATCTTTTGTCTAAGAGCAACTTTTCCATCAGTAATCTGTTGTTGCTTCAAGCAAGAGAGCCATCATTTCTGAGTTAATTTGTCTGCTAAAACCACAGCCTGGATACATTTTCCTATCATGGCTTTATTGGCTACTTTTTTCTTGGTATGCTTTTGTGGCATAATGACACGCTGACAATGATATTGTTTAGCAATTCTATGTCCATGCACATATATATAAGAGGCTGGGAGGGAGTGGAGAATTGCCTGAGCAATTGAAAACACTTGCTTGCTTTTGCAAAGGACTAGGTTCAGTTCCCAGCACCCACATGGTGGCTCACAGCCCTCTGTAACTCCAGTCTCAGGGGATCCGGTGCCCTCTTCTGACCTCCATGAGTACCAGGCACACACATGGTGCACATACATACATGCAGGCAAAACACTCATACACATAAAATAATAAGATATCTTTTTTAAAAAAAAATGACTGTAGCAGACTCAAGACTTGAGTCTCTCTTACTCCATTGTGTGGCATTAGTTTTGTTCCGTAAGACCAAGATTGGAATAGTGCAAAGTGGAGCTGGGAAGATGGCTCAGTCTGTAAAGTACCTGCCACTCAAGCTGAGGACCTTTGTCCAGATGCCCAACATTCATGTAAGAGCCAGATGTGGTCACACACATCTGTAACTCTAGAGCAGGGGAGGGAGGCAACAGGGCTCCTCAGCCAGCCATTCCTGACTATCTATGAGCTCTGGGTTCAGTGAGAAAATGTCTTAAAATATGATGTAGAGAATGAGGAAGACACCTGACATCAATGTCTGTCCTTAAACATGCTCACATACACCCCATATGTGCATACATACACCACACATGCATACAGATACACCATGCATGTGCAGACATGAGCACAGGCACACCACATATCTGTACACACGGGCACACATGTGCCACACATGTGCCACACATGCATACAGGTATGCTACATATGTGCACATATATACCACACAGGCAAGCAAGGTATACCACACATGTGCACACACGGGCACACATACACCACACATGCACACAGGCACATCACATATGTGCATGCATACACCACACATGCATACAGGTACACCGCACATGTGCACACACAGGCACACATACACCACAGATGCACACAGGCACACCACACATGTGCACGCATACACTACACAGGCACGGAGGTATACCACACATGTGCACACACAGGCACACATATACCACATGAGAAGAAAAGTTTGGACCACTCACTGCGTGTTCATACCAGTCCCACTGGTCTCCATAGTAACATTCATATTTTACAGCTCCAGACAAACTGCTGTATTAGGAGACATTGTCGTTAAGGGAACAAGAGAAACTGCAGTCACACCATCTCTGTCCTGTGTTTTTCAGGGTTAAATGCTGCATTGGGGAGTAAATTAGTCTGTGTGTTCTCTGAATTATCATCAATTCATCCACACGTCTGTTAGCAAGCTTTCTCAGAAGCCAGCTAGACCTATACCAGCAGGCCTTTAACACCTGGGTAACCAAAGCCATGTAAGAGATCTTGCATCTTTCGCTTCCCCTGATGGTTTTTTGTTTTATTTTGTTTTGTTTTGTTTTTCAAGACAGGGTTTCTCTCTGTAGCCCTGGCTGTTCTGGAACTAGCTCTTGTAGACCAGGCTGGCCTCGAACTCACAGAGAGCTGCCTGCCTCTGCCTCCCGAGTGCTAGGATTAAAGGCATGTGCCACCACCGCCTGACCCTCCCCTGATGTTAAATATTCTTTCTGTGTACTAACAATGGTATTGTGGAATGAAGTGTGCCAGGAATATTTTTACAATCTTGTCAGTTAGATCCTAGAACCCTAGGGTCATGCAGAGTGGTTGAAACATCTAGAACAGAAGGTTTTAGCATGTTTGTCTATGGTAGATTAACTACTGTGTACAAATATAATTACACACTCTAAATTGGTTGTTTATGTTTAGGCCTGGCTGTGCTTAAAAGTATGTTGTAGAAGTTACTGGAAGGCACGCGATGAAAATAGATGCTAATTTCTCATTATTCCTCTGAAGCACAAATTTCCAAACCCAAAACCTCATGAATGGAACGGTGGGGAGCCTCTAATGCAGTGGGGGGCCTCCCTAACGAGGTGCTTGGCTCTGCTGCTGGGTAACTGCTGGTGTGTTCCATGCCATGGAGATGACCGACTTAACATTTAAACAAATCCTTCTGTTGTCCACTAGATATAAAGGAAAAGACTAAACTAGCACATTTATTGAATACTAATATTATCTTAAGGCAAATAAGGATGTGGCTGCTCATGAATCTTTGACAATTATATACCTGAATTTTAAAAAGAGAAAACCTACACTGATCTTTCTGTGTCCGCTCAGGCACTGCGTTCACCCTGCCGTTCAGCTGTGCTAATTGTGAAGCCAGTCTGTGCACTCCTAATAATGGCTCTGCATCGCCCGACAAGATGGCTAAATAGGTCATGGTTTTATGCCAGAAAGAAATGGCTTTTCAGTGGCCAAAGGAACACTGACTTTTGCTGTGAGGTGTGTGTGTGTGATCCATGGACACCTGGCCTGTGACCTGGTGTTAGTGCTGTCGCTATTATTTTCTCATCAAAAGAATCACTTTGCCCTCAATCTCCCTTTCCGACATTTTATTCAGGAAATAGTGACAGGATCCTTTTACATGTCTTTTAAATTCAAGAAAGCATTTTATAATCCTGGAGGTACCACCACTGAAAGGCTCTCTGAGTTGGCACAAGATAGCCCAAGACCCTGTTCTCAGCACAAAGGAGGTTTATTTGCCCCAAAGTTGACCAGGGGCAGGAAGGAAATAAGAGACAAAGACAGGAGACAGAGGATGAGGGAGGAGGAGAAAGGAACAAGGTGGTGGGGGTGACATTTGCCTACAGAGACAAAGGACTGAGAAGAGACAGGCGTGCCTATACACAAATGGCAGTTTATGAAGGGAAAGGGGAAACCCTGGCTTTTGGTTGCTGGATTTCAATACTTTGATAGCTGGACCTTGGCAGTCAACCTCAGAAGGAGGAGGAAGTGGCCAAATAAGGGAATAAACCTTGGTGGCTAGCAAGGCAGATGGAATAGGGGACGGGCAAGGCCTGTCAGAGCCTTGTTTGACATGCTCAGACCTGCTAGAACCCTGCTAGAATCCCCTCCAATGCTTCTTCAATGAAGGCAGCAACTAAAGCTCAAAAAAAAAAAAAAACCAAACTGAGATATTTGGGGAAAGGTCTGACCCAGACGCCAATCCTCTATGCCACCAAGGATAGGGTGGATTATTTTTAGGCTAAGAGTGGACCTTTGTTTGAAAGGAAGATGTCCTGCAAAGCTTGGCAAATTTTACGGGTGCCTTACTAAGTTTCTTTGTTGCATTGTAGATGCTGATAGGTCTATTGTTTTCTGCGATCAGGTTGGCCTCATTCTACAAAGCCAAAGACTGCATCCGTAATTAGCATTTGTTTTTCCCAGACAGAACCTTTTGCCCTTTTAGCTCCTAACAGATTCTAGTGGGGGGTAGGGGTTGGTCTCTAGCTGAAGCCACACATCAAGCAGGGTGCTTTCTCTACAAATGTGCAGAAGCCTGTTGAGTTGCAGGTGTGAGACACCCTGTGTTCCTGAGGGAAGCCCGGCAATTCCAGTCTCCTTTAAGAAGAGGTAGACTATACCCTGGTGACAGCAGTGAAAACCTGGAGACAAACAGGCCACAGGGAAGCTAAGTGCTCCTCCGATGCACTGGTCACCTTGTCTGAGTGAAGTCACGCCTTTCCGGAACAGAATCTGTCATTGTTGCTTTCTAGGGTAGGAAGGAGTTCTTCCGGGGGCTCAGGCTTATGAACACAGAGGGGCTTGAGTCCCACTTAACGGAAAATTGACTGCAGGTAGCCAAATCAAACGGGAAGAAGACAGAGCCAGAATGCAGTGAGCGTGCTGTGTTAGAAACATACAACAGTATGTATGTCTCTCTACAATGTCGGAATTCATTACATCACAGTAAGTTAATAAGCTTTGTTGATTACAGTTGATAGTCCCAATTTCCCTCAGTCCCTGGCTGTTGTTTATTGCAATCTTAATTATTGATGTGAACTCTCAGATCATGCGTTACATATCAAAGGAGAAGAGGGACATGTTTGTGTGTCAGAGAGAGAGCGAGAGACAGAGAGATGAGTATGTGTGTGTGTAAGAGAGAAAGAGAAAGGGGGAGGGAGAGAGACTAGCTACAAAAGGTTAAAGAAGCCACAGTAGTGTTCAAAGAGTTCTGAACCCACCCGAAGACTACCGATAGAGATGCAAAGAGAGTCGCTACTGCAATAGGCAATTAAGACATTAATCAACCTCATTAGATTCACATTATTGGAGCCTTGAAAACGGAGACAAGGCCCAGGGTCACAAATCTGAACCAAGCCTAAGGGTCAAGCCAAGCTAAAGAAGCTAAATGTGGATGATGGAGGCCACAGAGGCAAAGTGTAGGACTGAGTACAAACAAAATGGACAGACAGATGGCAATTTAAGTAAGACCTCACCAGCAGTGAGACCCAGCTGAACCAGAGCCCCAGGGACAGTTAGGAGTGCTCTTCCTGTCGGTCCTCGAGCCCTGATGCACACCCCAGGTGTCAGTGACAGCATTCACCATCACAATATTGACACAGGTGTCACATCCTTTCATAGGTTTGTGGATTTGGTAAGTTTTGAGCCTGGTGTGCTGATAGAATTTGAATGAACCTGTATGTCTGTATGTTCCCAATGGACGTTGATGGGTTTATAGTGGTACTTTGGGCAGTTACCAGTCTGTGTCTCTGACGGTGCTGGGTAGGCACTGGTGTTTACAGGCACAGCAAGGCGCAGTCTTTCTGCCTCTGCATCTGCACTCAACATGGTGCCAAATGCTGATTATAACCCAGGCAAGTAACCGAAGGCAAGGCACAGCCTGAAAACCATTACGTTACCCAATATGGAGTAACTTAGGGCAGGGTACAGACTGACCACAAAAATGACATCTGTGGGTGTTTCCTTGAATGTGGTTGGTGAGTTTTCTTCTTCAGGACACCCAGCCTCACTCCTCTTCTGTTTCCCAGATCAACGACTGCCGAAAAGATCTACCACCTCCCCTGACCCCCACCAAATCAGCCCTGCCCCCGCCTGTGGCTGCATCAGCTAAGAGTGTAGTTGGTTGAGCGATAGAGGCCAATAAAACAACTGCTTTTGTAGGGAATGAAATTTCAAGGACTAAAATGTAGGCATTGCTTTTAGACAGCAACCAGTCTTTCTTCCCACCTGCAGCTTGTCAAAGCCCCAGATCAAGGGCGTCCAGCCTTTTGATGTTGGCACTTAACACCTGTCACCTACAAAAGTTCCGAGCTTCATTCATCGCCGTCCCAGACACATGTCACAGGCCCAGGTCAGCAGACCAATAGAGTAATCCGCTGTCCTGCTAGCCGAGTCATTTACACGTGCATCAGGCCTTAGCCTCGGAAGCATCTACAGATTGTGAAGTCTGTCTCTTCACCTCAGCGCTACAAACCACACTCAACTCCTGCTCGTCTTTTCCTTCTCATACATTTATGTTTTCCTGAAACTTGGGGCGAAATTGCTCAATTAGCCAACGAGCCAGAGGAATTTTAACAGCCCTTCCACTCTGTAATTATCTCTATCGTTGGGCCATCTGGCTGAGAAGTTAATTGCTCTGAAGCCAAGATCAGCCTGGGTTTTCTTGGTTGGTTGGTTGGTTGGTTGGTTGGTTGGTTGGTTGGTTGGTTGGTTGGTTATTTGGTTTTCTTAAGGGTGAAGCCGATACAAACACCACACAATATTAGAGCCGAGGATAGTGTGCCAAGGAACAAGTGAGGATGGGCATTGAAAGGGCTCAGAAGTCGGCAATAACTCTCAAGCTAAAAATAGGAAGAGAAACAAGATAATGAAGAACATAGTTTGGTTCTTCCCAGAGTTGAAATAACTTAGCTTTTAAGAGCACAAATATTGTAGAGAGAAAAACCTAAGGTCTTATTCGAATCATTTTCTTTACTGGGTCTATGACTTTCAAAAGTACTTATTTTCTAGGCCAACTATTTCTTGTGGCAATCAATATTTCACATTGTTCTAGAACTCCACAGGGATGTTTGGGGGTGATTACCTGTTACCTAGCTGGAATAAAGCTTAATAAATGGTAGCTGCGTGTACATACCTGAGCTCTCCTGTCCCATTCTTGTGTGCATACATGGTACCCTCTCATTTCACATACATGGCCAGAGGTTTCCGGGAGAGTAGCAAGCTCCTGAGTCCAAAGCAGACCTTGAAATACCTTCTAGAAGAAAGATGGTGCATAACTGCTTTCCCAATAGACAACTTGCCTTCCAACCCCCACTCCCTCTCCCTGCCCTGCCCCTCCCTGGAAGCCCTTCCCTTGTTCATTTTGCTAGTCCTCCCTGTACAAAGGCATGCTAATCCCTTGTAGCCTCTGACCATATCCCACCCCATTCTACTACTATCCCCCGGCCCCAGCATCCCTAAAGCATGCTTTGTCTTGGCCCTGACTATCCAGATTGATTGTCACTGTCCCAACAAAATGCTTCCATAAATGTTAAGTGCTGTTAGATTTGCAAGAAGGGTGATCCCTTAGTGTTACCGCAGTGTGCACTGACTGAAAACTGGCCCCTTTTCCTGCCTGTTACCATGCCTTTCATCAGCTTGCCCTGAGCTCCTCTGTCAGAAACACTTCCCATAGTTTTCAATTTTCTAAGCTGATCTCTTTAATTCTATTTGATTTCCATTGACTCTTCCACATAATTATGAATTGACAATATCTGGCCATCGTAGCTAGTCAAGAAGACAGAAGCATTTATTTATTTTTGCTGACAATTGAGCCTCAGGCTAGAGAATGCCAGAAAATGAAAGGAAAAGGTAGCCTGGGGCGATTCCTAGACTAGTGGGTGCCAGGCCCTGGTTCCATCTCCAGCACTGATGATGGTGATGGTGGTGGTGGTGGTGATAGTGGTGGTGGTGATGGTGATGATGATGATGGTGATGGTAACGATAATGGTGGTGGTGATCATGATGGTGATGGTGGTGATGATGATGGTGGTGGTGATGGCATGTGTGTGTGTGTGTGTGTGTGCAAAAGTGTGTGTGCATGTGTGCGTGCATGTGTGTGTGCGTGTGTATGTGTGCATGTGCGTGTGTGTGCTGTGTGTGCATGTGTGTGTGCTGGCATGTGTGTGCGTGTGCGTGTGTGTGTGTGTGTGTGTGTGCATTTCAGCCTTCCAGGGTGCTGTTCAGAACTTGAGAGCATGAGAGAAAATAGAGCCTAGACTTAGGAGCAGTATGGGTGTCACAGAAAGCTGAAATTTGTCTTTCATGGCTCGAGCTTCCTTATTTTGCAATCTTTCTTGACAAAGGTTTAAATCTTTATCTAACAATTTTTGAAGCCTCAGATGGCAAGAATGCTGGGAGGAAAGAGAGAATAGGAAGGGAAACGGGTACTTTAATTAAGTTAGCTTTCTGGTCGACTCACTTTGGTGTCTGGAGGTTGACTGACAGCTCGTACGCTGCTGAGCGCAGTGAGGAGTGGGAAAGGCGCAGTGTGGTCCTCAGCCCGCAGAGCGCGGCTCCCTTTCTCCATCCTTTCCCTCAGCTGTACTATAGCAGGCTAAAACCAACATGGCTTAGCATTCCTCCCTTAGTCACTATAGTCTGGTCCAGAGCCTGTCATACGGACTGTGCTCAATGGGGGGCTGGGGGAAATCGACAGGTGAAGACACTTTCTTCACCAGCCTGATGACCTGAGGTCGACCACTGGAGCCCACAAGACCCAATGCAGTGGCTCATGTCTGTAATCCTTGCAGTCCTACGAAGAGATGGAAAGAGGAGAAAGAATTGCCCAGAAGCTCATGGGTAGCGAGCCTGGTGTATGCAGTGCAGCAGAACAAAACAGAGAGACTCTGCCTACACAGGAGCATGTACACATACATACACAGTCATGCCCACAGGCACACACCCATGTGCGTGCACACACACACACACACCAAATTTTAAATGGGAGAGGAAGGAAGGTGTTATTCTTAGAGATTGAATTTTGCTATGTAGCCCAGATTGGCCTCAAACTTCCTTCCCTTCCCGGCCAAGGCTCCCACATCCTGGGGGGACGGAAGTGAGCAACAACACCCAACGTTCGATACTCTTTCAGTGACTTGCCAGGGGGAGCTGAGCGCTCATCTCACAGCGTGGGCAGCTGATAGAGCCCATGGTTGGGCGTGGCCAGCAGTGTGCCCAGCCCCTGGCTCACAGCATTGGCAGCTGACAGAGCTCACACTTTGATGTGGCCAGCAGGGTGCTCACCCCTGGCTCTGCACTTACGTGACCTTAGAAGGGTCATGTAATCCCTGACAGCCTTGGTCTTGTCTTTGTTCTGTCTGATGGATTGGCTGTTTTGTACAGTGCTAGGGATGAGCCCACAGCCTCACACGTACTTCCCACACACTACAGAGTGGCATGTACTTCCCACACACTACAGAGTGGCATGTACTTCCCACACACTACAGAGTGGCATGTACTTCCCACACACTACAGAGTGGCATGTACTTCCCACACACTACGGAGTGGCATGTACTTCCCACACACTACGGAGTGGCATGTACTTCCCACACACTACGGAGTGGCATGTACTTCCCACACACTACGGAGTGGCATGTACTTCCCACACACTACGGAGTGGCATGTACTTCCCACACACTACAGAGTGGCATGTACTTCCCACACACTACAGAGTGGCATGTCAGGCAGAGACTGTTTCAAGCCTGACAGTGACAGTCCTGTGTGTGAGAGGGCATTCCCGTGCACACGCTGCTGGATGACAGTCCTGTGTGTGAGAGGGCATTCCCGTGCACACGCTGCTGGATGACAGTCCTGTGTGTGAGAGGGCATTCCCGTGCACACGCTGCTGGATGGGGTGACAGTCCTGTGTGTGAGAGGGCATTCCCGTGCACACGCTGCTGGATGGGGTGCACATGTGTGGGAACGCTTTCTTTCACTGTTGTTGCAGAGGCGGAGTGGCTGAAGTACACACGGCAGACGACCATCATGGTGAAGTAGTTTCTCAACCAACAGTAATGTGTTGTGATCTTTCAAGCCGTGCTGGTGTTGTGTTGATGTAGACAGTGAAGAACATTCTCTGAGCTAGTGTTATGAGCTAACCAGAATTATCCAGCTGCCTTTCTGTCTATCACCAAACCAATCAAAGTCACAGTTACATTGTTAAGACTTTGACTTCAAGGAGTTTTCTCTTCTGGAAGCATTTTATAAATATCCTAAGAGGCGTGTCTGGAATCTCTTTACTCTGATTGCTTTTCCCAACAAAACTGTTGATTGAGCATCTGAATTCAGTAAGAGAAGGTGGAGACCGTGAGTCTTCGACTCGGCAATCTGCATCTTCCACGTGTCCTGCACACATCTCTCTGCACAGAACCCGGCTGGAACTTAGACCTCTCCTCTACATCTGGCCCTTATTTCTTCTATAAAGAAACAGCTTCTACAGAGCCTGAGTCCACAGGTCTGAGCTGCAGGAATTCAAATCAAAATACAGGGATGCGCTGTCTCAGACACAAACCTCCCCCTGCCTACCCTTCCTGCCACTTTGTGTAGATATATCTCGTCTTCTGTGGTGGATTATGAAGCTTTGGAAACTCAATCCTGCAAAGAGATTCCTTTGGCCCCAAATCCACCGCTGATGTCAGCAGACCTCACAGCAGGCACCACAAGTCTTTAAAGTGTTGTGGTTTTAATGCAATCTTTACCTTTTTTTAACCTAGAAAATAGAAAAGACAAAGCCAAAAAGACACTAAGCAGTCTGTGACTTAGAGGGCACTTTCAAGCATGTGACAGAAAACGTGTGTGAGTGTGAGCATGTGTTCAGGTGCACATGTGCAGGGACATGTATGTGTACATGAATGTGGGGGCCAGATATCAACTTTGGATGTCATTCCTCAGTAGCCATTCACCTTTTAGGACATATTTATTATTATTTTATGTGTATGGGTGTTCCGCATGCGCTTTATGTCTGTGTGATACATGTGTGCATTGCCCACAGAGGCCAAAAGGACATTGGATAGCCTGGAACTGGAGTATCATCAGCTCTGAGCTGTCACATGGGTGCTTGGGATCAAACCTGGGTCTCCTGGAAGAGCAGCTAGTACTCTTTACTGCGGATCCATCACTTGTTTTCTGAGACAGGAGCTTTCGCTGGAACCTGGGGCTTACCAATTAGGTCAGGCTGGCCCGCAAACCCCAGGGATCTGCCTTTCCCTGGCTCACCAGCAGATTGCAAGCACCTATGCATTCCCATGGATGGCTCTCATGGAGCATTCGAGGGGCTGTTTGCCTCTGAGGGCCCTCCTGTGGCAGAGAAAGATGGCCATGGGGAGATTTCTTGGCTAAAATTTCTGGCCTGAGGCAAGGGAGAAGAGAATGTTTTTTTAGAGCCTGGCTTGATGCTGGAGAATGTGCTCAGCGGAAACATGAAGCTGAAACAATGCTAATGACGCAGCCCATTGGTTTCCTCTCAAACTCATCCCTAACTTTAGTTAAAGGTGGACTCTTGAAGGAGGACTGAATCGGTACCTTCCCACTAAAGGTGGTCACCTGGGAGGGTAGCAGAGAGGAAGCGGGAAAGGCTGTATCCCTAGGGAGCTTTGTACAGCCTGTTGATTCCCGACGGTGTGGTCTCCGCCCATGAAAATGTGGACACCTTTGTGCTGCACGGATGATACCCGTTCTGCTCCCGCTACTGCCGTTGTCTTTCCTAATGTGGGTTTTGGAAACTGTGTTTTCGCTTGTCTTTTCATGTGAATATGTGTGCTGTGGTTAGACTAGGAAATTTGGTAGAGCACTTCATTTTGAAATTTCCAGCTGGTCTCTTCGGTCCTCTTGCATTAAATGACATAAGCAGATTGTTCTGTGAGTTATGACCCTATGAATAAGAAAAGGGCTGGTTCCATGGGTAAAGCATTTGGTTCACAAGCACGAGAAATTGGGTTTGGATCCCCAGACCCGAATAAAGGCAGACACAGTAGTGTGTATCTGCAATCCAGCTGGACACAATAGTGTATGTGTGTAATCCAGAAAGACACAGTAGTGTGCATGTGTAATCCAGAAAGACACAGCAATGTGTCTCTGTAATACAGACACAGCAGTGTGTATCTGCAATCCAGCCGGACACAGAAGTGTGCATCTGTGATCCAGCCGGACATAGAAATGTGAATCTGTAATCCAGACAGACACAGTAGTGTGCATCTATAACATGTACACACCACATACACACACAAAATAATTATAGTAAAAATTTCAAAGAAATGTAGACACTAAATATCAACTTCCCGTCTCCACATGTTTGCACACACGAATGCATGCACACCTGCTTATACTTGTGCACACTCATAAAACATACACACAATAAATAAATGATAGATAGATAAACAGAAATCTTTACCCCTGTTGTTTATAACTATACATTTTTATTTTTATTAAAAAAACCAAATCACAAAGCCATAAGTAAATTTTAATTATCTTTTCAGAATTTGCTTTATGTATTGAGAAAACGTTGCCCATTTTTCTTAGCCATAGTGAACATTTTCTTCCTACTGCCCTTCCCCATCTGGCTAGAGATCTGAATCAAAAAGCTCTCTGAGGACCTAGTTATAAGTTCCCGTCTCATTATAGACACGACTGTATGGTGCATGCTCACTGTATTTCAGACTCAACTCATTTATGTGTCTCATGTTGCACACTTGTCTGCTCTGGTTTCCCCAGTTTGATGCTGACCGAGATGAGGATGCCGTCTTCTATGACATCAGCGTGGCAGTCGACAACAAGTTATTTCCAAACAAAGAGGCTGCAACAGGTAAGTCACCACGCCCTTTGGTATCAGAATATGAGAATCATCTGCCAAATGGCCCAGGATTTTTATCCATTGCCGAAGCTCCACCAGCTGCTATGGGACTGGGCTTCCCTATTCTTAGCCTTGATTCAAAAATAAAGATAAAAAATCAAATAGAAAGACTGAAAACCTCTCGCTGAGTACTTGCTGATGTTTTTCTTGTCATAGCACATAGAAATCTTTGGCCATCATGATGTAACATAGCATCTACATCTCCACTGTAGAAAAAAATACAGTCTGCCCATATTTTAGAGTATTTAGAAGGTTACAGTGCTCAGGCCCTCTATCTCATGCAACTCTGTCTGGTTGCACCTGGAGAAAGCATCCTCTGGTAGCTACACCATCCCAACCACAGCTCCAGGGTCACCTGTCCCATCCCATAGCTTCACAGTCACCTGTAGTGACTTTCTCGGCTGCCAGCCCCCAAATCATGACACAGAGACTTATTATTAATTATGAATGCCCCACCTTATCTTACGCTTGTCCCACTAGCTGTTATACCTTAATTTAACCTGTTTCTCTTCATCTATGTTCTGTCTCAGGGCTTTTTATCATTCATTCTGTACGTCCTGCTTTCCTGCTTCCTCCATGTCTGACTGCCTGGCATCTCCCTTTCTTTCTCCCTCATTCTCTCTCAAGCCTAGATTCTTCCTCCTACTTACTCTGTCTGCCTGCCAGCCCTGCCTATCCCACTATTGCCTAGCTATACTATTCAGTTTTTTATTAGACCAATCAGGTGCCTTAGATGGGCAAAGTAAAACAAATGCAGCACATCTTTACATCATTAAACAAATACAACATAAAAATATGTAACACATCTTTACATCATTAAATACAACATAAACGAAGGTAGCACATCTTTACATGGTTAAGCAAATGAAGCATAAATGAATGTAATACATCTTTACATAAACAAATGCAAGACATCTTTTCATAGTTAAACAAATATTCCACATTTCCCCTTTTGTCTAAATAAAAAGAAAGGTTTTAGCTTTAACATAGTAAGACTATAAATATAAAATATATAAAATAAGGGCAATTATCAAGTAAGAATTACATTTACAATATCCAGGCAATTTGTATTTTCAAATTCAGAGAAAATTCTCCATTATCTATCCTTCTTGGTGAGTCCAAAGATGTGTACATAATTTACTTTCTTAACTAATTTGTATTACCTAACTTTTATTGCCAACCCAAAATTATCTTTTTAGACCTCAAAACATATTCTTTTTTATTAAATCCTACTCATTTTAATTGTTTGAATAGGGATGTGCTATACATTTTCCCCACTCTCCTTCCACCCTTCCCCTTCCCACTCTTTCCCCTGCCATCCACGCTCCCAATTGACTCAGGAGATCTTGTCTTTTTTCCCCTTCCTATGCAGATCCATATAGGAGGTTCTCTGGGATTGTGGTCTCTGGGCTAGTTGTCCTTTGCTTTGTGTTTATTTTCTACTTATGAGTGAGTATATATTTGATTTGTCTTTCTGGGTCTGGGTTACCTCACTCAGGATGGCTTTGCTAGTCCCATCCATTTGCTTGCAAATTTCAAGATATCATTGTTTTTTACCACTGAGTAGTACTCTATTGTGTAAATGTACCACATTTTCTTTATCCATTCTTTGGTTGAGGAGCATCTAAGCTGTTTCCAGGTTCTGGCTATTATGAATAATGCTGCAATAACACAGTTAATCAAATGTCCTTGTACTGTGAGTGAGCATCCTTTGGGTATATGCCCAAGAGTGGTATTGCTGAGTCTTGAGGTAGATTGATTTCCAATTTTCTGAGAAACTGCCATACTGTTTATCAAAGTAGTTTCAAAACATATTCTTACATAAACAATTTGAGCTTTAATGTTTCACAACCTTATAAACTTTGAATCTCTTATGTAAGTTTCTTTTCTGAATTTGGTAACAAGAAAAAGTATAACTATAACTATCTTGTTTTCAACTGCATCAGAGACCTGAGAAGGTTATAACATTACCTGAATAAACAGGAAGTGCAGTGTAAGACACTTCCAAATCTATAGAAATAACAGAGATATCTGGCTACCTAGACATTCTTCAAGGGTTCCTCTGAAACATTGGGGCATCCATCTTTAACCTACAGGCCTAGAATACATGTCAGACTTTCCTATGAAGCAGGAATTTTGAAGGATTGTCCTATCTTGTCTTGGCAAAGTTTGGCAGTCTTTTTTCTTTTTTGTTCTGCCTGTCCAGTTTGACAGCATAGTGTCACCAGTCAAGACAAGGCAGCTTCTTGCACAAATAACTAGCTTTGCCACAATGAAAGCAAACTCCATATGGAAGTTTTCTGATGTCCATCATTCTTTTATGAAGTAGATTGATGTGGCCAGGAGCAGATGTGTCTATTTGTCATGAAAATCCTTAGGTTATTAAACATCTTTAATGTCATATTTTGTATATCTCTGAAGTGTTTGAAGGTCACCTATCTGTCTAAAATACACCTGTTTAATCTTGAAAACATACCTAATATGACTACAGTTTTAAATATTATAAATGACTAACTAATAACTTGCATTTTTTTATTTTTGGTTTTTAGAGACAGGGTTTCTTTGTATAATAGCACTAGTTTTCCTGGAACTATCTCTATAGACCAGGCTGGCCTCGAACTCACAGAAATCCTGCCTACCCCTGCCTCCCAAGTGCTGGGATTAAAAGTTAAATGTGTTTACCACCACTACCCAGCCTAACCTGCATTTCTTAATTATACATGGTATTTTTAAATGAACTGTACAAGCACAATACCCCAAATAAGAGCAAAAACATATATAGTATAACAAATATAACTTTAAATTTGTATTAGTATACAAAAATTCATACCAATGTAAAATGTTTGTGATGACCAACATCTATAATCCAACAAATGACCAAAAACCACCAACCTCACCTCTTAGGAATGTGGGCATTATGTTCTCTAGACTGTTTCCTGTTGTCTGGGAGTGGCAGCATCACCAGGGGATCCTGAGAAAATGGAGATAATGGTCAAGTCCTGGGAAAACTAGTGGTAACATTTGTTGTCCAGTCTCAGAACTGCTCCCGTGCAGAGGAATCAGTGTATACAGTATCTGTCTGGTAGTCTTTCTTGGTTTATTTCTTTATGTCTTTAGCCAAGATTTTTTAGGAAGTCTGCCCCTCTCTATTAACCTCGAAGGAATCCACAGCCTTTCATTTCCTGTGGAAACAAAAACATAATCTCTCCCCCAATGCAATACATTTTCTGAATTCCATTTTAAAGTTAAGACATTCCTAAGGTATCTAGGTAATCACTAGTCCCTTTTATAATCCAGTGTCTCTCAGCAGCTGTTGTTCACTCATCAGCATTTAAAACATAACACCATACATGATCCAGACTTCCTGTGTATTTCCCATCTTTATGTGGCTTATTCTTTTTATATTACTTTTTTCTCTTTAAAGACTTTATTATTTACATACTGTTTATTTTTTCTATGATTGTCTATATACATTTTTTCTTTCTTAAACTTACACACATTTTTTTCTTTTGGTTTTTTTTTTTCTTTGAGACAGGGTTTCTCTTTAGCTTTGGAGCATGTCCTGGAACTGGCTTTTGTTGTAGACCAGGCTGGCCTCGAACTCACGGAGATTCATCTGCCTTTGCCTCCAAAGTGCTGGGATTAAAGGCGTGTGCCACCACATTTTTGAGCATAGGGTAACTCGTTTAGAGGTTTTTCTGTCTGGACTTGTCTTTACTGCTTATCTGTAGCCTTTTCTGACCGTGTGAGCCAAACTTTAAACTGCTAAGCAGCAGCTAGGTCCTCTGACTTGGCTCTAGACTGGTTCCATACTCTCCTTAGGTCTGCGAAAGCTGAGCCTTCAGGCCATGGGCATGCCCAAGAGCTGTGCTTAACTGGGAGCTGTATTTAACTGCCCCAGCTCTAGAAAGTTGGTGCCCATACTGTGTCAGTCATTCATTTTACTTAGCTTGTTATTTATATTTAATGTGCTAGCTACTCAAGTGCTGTCTGTATGGCAGAGCCTCTCAAAGGGGCTATATCCAGGTTTTGTTTTGTTCTGTTTTTCAGCTTTCTCAGGCCCTATGTGGAAATTTGGGCCCTATGTTGGGCATCTGAACTTCGTCCATCCCATCCCATAGCTCCAGGGTCATTTTTCTCCTTCTTTTCTAAGCCCTCACTCCTGAATCTCTGTCAAGGGAAATGTACCCTGATATAGGTACACCCCTAATACTACTTTGTTGCCCCCCTTTCTAGACTCAACATTTTTTATAAATCACCCTCATTTTTTTACTTTATAGCCTAGAACTTTTGGGTTTAATTTTTTGAGATCACAACCCAGAAGAATTGAGAACAAGGTAATTAGGTTTAAAAACTAAGTTTTGAAAGCTGGGAACATAGTTCTATGGAATAACAGTTATCTAGTGTGTACATGACCCTACATTAAATTCTCTGCACTGCAAAGTAGTTAGATACATAGAAGTAAACATAGATGATAGATGATGGATAAATAATAATTGATACAGATATGCAGAGAGATAGAGAATAGATAGATAATAAAAAGATGGGAAATGAGAGACAGCTATAGATAATAGATGATGAATATATAGATGGTTGATGTAGATAGATGATAGATAATTGATTGTTTGACTGATGTTGTATTGTATATGTATACATTATATTTAAATAAATGAGGCACTCTGAAAGCAGCAGGTACTGTCTTTTCTTTGAGGCCCCTGAAGACAAAGCAAAATAAATAAAAAAAAAAATCCTGGCTCCAGCTGTAATGGTCCAGGAGGAAGCCACAGCCAAGAACAAGTGTAAATCCTCTTTACCTCTATTTCAGAAAGTTAGCCAACAATGTTCCTGCTCTCATATCTGCACCAGTTGGCATTTCTTCATGAAAATCCAGTTTCTTCTCCACTTCTGCAGTATTGGTGGCCTTATCAGCTTCCATTTTTGGGTTTTCCTGCCAGTCAGTAACCCAGTTGCAAGGGCATCCTCAGAGAATGCCCTTCCGACCACCTTGCCTTCCTGATAAACAACAAAACAAACCTGTGGGTTTTCTGCAGGCAGGGTACCAGTGCCCTTCTTATATCCAAACACCCAGAACCCTTAGCTGTCCCTTGTCCAGTGATGTATCATCTCCACTCCTCACCCACACCATCCCTGCAGCTCTCTGATTGGCTTAGCGCCTGCCTCTGGCCTGTGCACCTACTCTTCTGGTCGCACTGAATGTCTGTCTCCATCTGTGTGATTCCACTGTGTGATCCACCCAACAACCTCATGCTGCATGGACCAGATCCTCCTTTGTGTCTCTAGCTAAGAGCTATGTCTTCGAGACTCTGTGAGGATGTGGATGTCTGTGTGTGTTTGTGGTGTGTGTGTGTACGTGTGTGTGTGTGTGCACACACATGCATGTGCAAGTGCCTAAGGGAGATGGCATATAAAGCCTTTCTCTTCTATCTGGCCACTTCAGATGACCCACTGGTGCAAGCTCCCACCTCACAGGTAAACCAGGTCTTCAGCTTGAGCCCCAGTATGCATTTGGGGCTCCTTTGCCTTTTCCTTTAGGCTGCAGGCTGATAACCTCTGCACCCTCCCTAGAGGCCCCTCTGTGGAGCCCATTGGGACTTCTAGCAGTGCCACCTTTCTACCTACCTACGTGTCTCTCTGGGCTTGTATTCCCTTTCTAAGAAGAAGAGACAAGAGCACCTGCCTCATAGGGGCCTTGCAATGAGGCCATGGGTTTGTGGGCAAAGGGTGTCCCTGACTCCATGGAAAGGCTGCATATGAGCTTGTGTCTTTGCAAAGGACTTGAAGACTCATAGGGAGAGACCACGTCTTAGACAATACATTTTGCCCTCCTTTCCCCAGATTTGTCTCTCCTATATTTTCCTTCCTGCCTGCCCTCTCCCCATCCTATCCTAGAGTCACTGAAGAGCCACCCTCCCCCCTCACTCAGGGGCTTGCCTTTTCCCAGATAAATACAGTGCTGTTCCTCAAAGGAGTCCTGCCACAAAGTATGGCTAACACTCCCATCCCTGTGGCGATTCTCAGGCTCAGTGTAGAAACGACCGGGACAGGAAGAACTCAGTCTGCACAGAGAGCGCCCAGGAGCAGCATCTGTCAGAGGGGAAAGTGCACAGATCCTTTGATTCTTCTTCAGTTGTGCAGTAGCTGGGAGCAGAATGCCTTTCATTTCTAAATTGTGTTTTGATATTCCATCATGAAACATAATCCTATGGTTTAATGGATATAGGGACAGGAGATATTGTCCCCCTTAAGGGGGTCAGTCAGAGGGGTGGGAGAGTCTCATTCAGTGCCGTCCGCTATGGCTCAAGAAGCCGCACTGCAGGAAGTCTCCAAATGGCAGGGGTGTCTTCCTACAACTTTAGATTGGCACCCGTGACACTGTCCCTGGGAGCAATGTGGCCTGGTTTACCTCTGCTGCCTCTTTAAAGCCCTTTGTCTCTGGTTCCCACTTAACGACACGCTGAAGGTAGTATTTCTGAAGACCCCCTCACATTAAAACAAGTGACACCGTGTGTCTCAGGAAGTGGGGAGCCATGGCAGATCAGACCTTTCTTTGTTATCTTAAAAAAAAAGGGGGGGGTGTATCTTTAAATCTGAAAAAAAAAACCGAAAACTCAAAATGTGGGAGGATGAAAGCCAGACTTTTTCCAAATGTCTGAATTCTGTGGTCGTTTCTGAGGAAGAAAGTCATGTCTAGCGGTTTTGCGGCTGTGTGTTGGTTGGAAGATAGATGGGGAACACCAGCATTTGTCTCCCTCGCTCGGTTGCTGAGCCTTGGGCTGTTAGAAAAGTCCCCATTTCCAGAAAACTGAGCAACCAGTGCTTCGAAAAATGTAAGCCATTCAATCATTATGTGAGCTGATAATGATACCCTTTGTCTATCATCTGAGATATATTAATACTACGGTTGCCAGGGGCAACAGTGTGTCAAGAATTTCCATCCCTTAGTAATACAGTGAGATTTCTGTCAAAGCCCTTGATTAGGAAGGCTCATCAATCTCCTCCTCTTCCTAAGAGGGAAGTTTGTTTTAATCAAAAGGCTTTTCATTCTGATGTGATTGGAAATAATTTTCTAATGAATTTGCTGTGGTTTCCAAGGCTAGCATGTGGTCCCTGCTAGGGCGGTTGTTTAAGGGCCCTTCAGATTGCACCTCTTGGAACCAATTGGAAGAATGGTTTCTATCTCCACCAAATAAGTAGGACACAAAATAACAAGGACTCCTTGCTGCCGCGTATTCACGAAGACTTTGTGTTCAGATCCTGGGGACTGTCTAGGAAGCAAAGGACAGTCAGAGATGAGGGAAACACATCCACCCACACGCCTTCCTCTACTTGACTAGTCAAGAAGACAACACCCACTTTGTGACTAAGGAGAGCCGATGCATTCATTCATGTTGTCTTTAACACCGCTGTCCACAAAAGCCGCCTAGGAAGAAACTTGATTGTCCTGGCTTGAACTAGATTCCATCCTTCCACCTCGATGTTTCCACAGCCCCCTGCAATGTGCTTCCTCCAAATGCATTATTGTCCCTTCTTGTCTCAGAATGCTGAATGGACAGTCACACCCTCCAAGTCCTTGTCCATGTAGCTTACTGTACGGAATGGCGGTCTGGGTAGAGCCCTTTGGGTAGCTCTGCCTAGGGTTTGTTGAAGCAGAGTGCCTGAGCGAACAGAGGCAGGGAAGCTCAGAGCTCTGCCACTGCTGTCACAGAGCAGCACCCACTCCAAGGTGAGATCATCCGGGATATGCAGTCAAACTGTCCTAGGAACAGAGAAGAGACTATGAAAACCACAAGCAGTGGTCTAACAGTGAGTACCTGCTCAGTTTGGTGGAGAGTAGGGTTAGCAACAGTCAGTGGCGTAGAGTGGTGCACACCTGCACTTCACAAGTTCAGAGCCAGCCTGACCTAAAGACTGAGGCTTATCTGCAAAAAGGATGAAGGACAGGGAGGAAGGGAAGGGGTGAAAGGGTGAAGCGAGTGGAGACACTGGGTGAGACCCCGGTTTGCCTCTGGAACGAGAATCACTATGAAGCACCACTTCTGGGGTGCTGTGTTTCTGAGAAGCATATGAAAATATGCTTCATTAAACTTTCATATTCTGACCAAGAATGGCTTGTCAAAGCACAGTTTACAGTGAAATGTGAGGCAGTTTGCTATTTCACAGAATACATAAATCTTTTATGGGCAGCTCTTTCCTTGCCAGGGAGGCATGTGTACCGAGGTAGGTGGTGTGTCTCCCCACAGGAAAGCGTCATGAAGAGAGAACAAGTCCACTGTCCTGTGAGAATCCATGACAGGAATTAATGGTTTAACTCTGAGCCTGTGGGATGAATGGCAACTGGCTTAATGCAGCCTATACTACCTGGAAGAGACAGCCTCTGTTAATCAACCCGTGTTTTCTCATCTTTGAGAAATAGGATGGTCATTTTCAACTGTCAACTTGACACAATCTAGAATCATGGAAGAGTCTTAGCTGAGGAATTGCCTAGATGCCTGGCCTGTGGGAACTGTCTAGATCTGCCCGGCCTGTGGACATGTCTGTGGGGACTGTCTAGATCTGCCCGGCCTGTGGACATGTCTGTGGGGACTGTCTAGATCTGCCCGGCCTGTGGACATGTCTGTGGGGACTGTCTAGATCTGCCCGGCCTGTGGACATGTCTGTGGGGATTGTCTTGACTATAAATTGAGGTGGGAAACCCACCCTAAAATGGGCAACATCATTTCCTGGGCTGGGCCCTGGACTGTGTGTGAGAAGAGAAAGCCAGCTGAGGGGCCAGCAGACAGCGATGTTAACCTCTCTCTGCTCTTGACTGTGAATGTGAATGACAAGGTACCTGATTTCTTGACACCAAACCTGGAATTGAATGCCGAGCAATCCCTGTCCTCCCACTGTCTCCTTGTGAAGGCGTTTGTCACAGCAAATGAAATGAAGCTAGAACAGAGGCTAAGGTGACTCGTAGGCAAAGGTCATGGTTTAGAATGGGAAAATCAGTCCTTGTGCACCCAGAAAGGAGCTCTTCTGCCCTGTTCATGGTGCTCCTGGTGTCTCTGTCATAGAACATGAAGCCATCTCTCCTAAACACTCCAATCCCCCCTCCAACTTCAAGTTCCTGGCTCACGTCCACTGTCACCTTCACTGATGGTCAGGTTTAGTATCTCACACCTTCTGGTTTCTGAGTACGGCCGTTGACAAATTAGGCTCTTCCAGAGCTTGCTCTTCTGAAAGCTAGGACAGGGTCCAGAGTGTCTGTGTCCTCTAACACCAGCCCAGACACAGAGCTTGGCAGATGCAGGATTGTTTAAGTGTGTGTGTGCAGCTAATGGAACAATAGGACAGTAAGGCAGCCTGCTGGAAAATTTACTGCTTCATAAACACACAGTCTCCACCAGCTAATCGCGTCTTTCTTAAACTTAGATTCAAGCGACCTTGACCCTTCGATGATGTTTGACCCTGGAGAGATCGTTGACACAGGATCAGATTATGATGATCAGGTTGGTGAACCTCAAAGCATCTTTTTATTCAAACGTGTCTAATTTTAATCTCTGCTTTTTATGAATAAGAAAACTGAGATTTTGACCTTGTGAGATCCTGACAGGTCCCTGATAATGCGTTTCGTGTTGCGCCATTGTGTCCTGCAGCTTCTTTCGCTATGCTTTGCTCTCTCACCTGCCCTCATTTCAGACCCAAAACAGTTCATTAAGGTAGGGACTTATGATTGAAAATTCCATGAGATAAAAATAAGTTCCCCTTGTCCCTGCGGTGGTTAATTTCATGTAGTTCAGTGGATTAATAAATGCCAAGTGAATGAGTAACTCATACCTTTGGGTGAAGGAGCAACTGATAGCAAGATCAAAATAGGGGAAGCAATATTCCACAGTCTGGAGTTCCAGACTGAATGAAAACCACTGAGCAGCAGCCTTTCTCCCTCCTCCTCGTCGTTGTCGTCCTTCTTCTCTCTCTCTCTCTCTCTCTCTCTCTCTCTCTCTCTCTCTCTCTCTCTCTTTCTCTCGGGAACAGTCCTCTGCCACTGTCACCACACCTTGAGAGTACTCCCTCTGCCATGCCTTCCCTCTGTGACAGATTGTACCATCTCAAACCGTGGGTCAAAATAAACCTCTCCCTCTCAGTTACTCCTCTCAACATGAGAAAAGTGATGAATGCACTCTACCTTCCCAGTAATAAACAGAGAACATGGCTGAGCTGTGACTTCAGAGATCTGCTGTTCTGTATCTAACTCTTTGCAGAGAATGATGCCCAAGGAAAACATGGCCAAGGCGTTAAATGTATGTTCCCTTTGAACAGAACTGAAGACATCGATCTGGGTCATTTCCCTCTCAGCAAGAATGTTCTCTACTGCTATATTTTAATGACCCAAAATAGTTGGCCAGTGATCTGACTCCTTAATTAGGCCTTAGGGTTTTTTAAAGATAATGTCTTAGACTCCATGCCCACTCCTGTCAGTACTTCTCCAAAGTGGTGGAGAGCCAATGTGTTCTTGTCATGGTTTCTGCTCCTATTGCAACTAGTTTATGTCACAAGTGAAGCAAACATGTCTGACTGCTGTCCACATATGATGCCTGGCTGCGTGTGTGTACTGTGAGTGTGTGTGTGTGTGTGTGTGTACTGTGAGCATGTGTACACATGTGTATGTGTGTGTGTACTGTGAGCATGCGTGCACATGTGTATGTATGTATGTGTGTGTGTTCATAAATTAAGTTCCTCGCATCACAAAACATGAAAATATTGACATATTTATTGAAATAATGGTTACCCTGTGTTTAGAGTACCTGGTAATAGTTATTAAGCATTTACTACAGAGAAAACTAAGCTATTGGTCTTATGTTGACTATTGTACTAACTTCCCACAGCATCTCCACAGGTAGAATTTTGATTTCTGTCTCACGGATAAGAAATTAAGGATAGTGTCATTTGCCCAAGGTCACACAAATAGTTTCACAATGGAGACGTGGAACATAGAATGTAGTTTTTTGCCTATAGTATTTTTATTAGCATGTGTTAATTATAAATATTAATGGGTTTCATTGTGTTGTTTTCATACATGTACATAATGAATTTTAGTCATATCCACACATTTCCCTCTCGTGACCTCCTCCCATGTCCATTGACTCTCCCAGCCAATTAGTCTCTCTTTTACTTTGATATTTTGTTTTTACTCTTTGATAACCCAGTGGGTTTTATTATGGTAGCTTATAGAAGCATGGGGTCAGAGGTTATTTACAAGAATATTTACATTCACTGGTGGCTACAACATTGAAAAAAGTGTCTGGCCTCCAGCAACCATTAACTGCCTACACATTCTCAGGAAGGGAAAGGCCTTATGAACTTTCTCCCACTCAAAGCCAGGTTGTTGGCCAGCCATATCCTTTGAAGTACTCACAGCTGCTGAGTTCAGGAGTACCATGACCATGTCACGCACAGAAGACAGAGTTCTGCACTACCCCCTCCTTACCCTGGCATTCTTTCCGCTCTGTCTGCCATGAGGCCCCATGGGCCTTGAAGAGGGAGGGTGCTGTAGGTGTCTAATTGTAGCACACATTTTCTAAGCCCATAGTGCATTATCTCCCGTCCAACCCTGGGAAGACAAACCAGGGTATACTGCTGGCGCCTCTTCAGTTGCTGACCCATAAGGCCTCAGCTAAGGCAAATGGCCACTGCTCACAGGGAGCATCTAAAATTGTAGACAGCCACAGCAAGAAAGCCAGAAACAAGTGAGAGGCTTCACAGCCCAAGAGCTAGTGGTAATGGAAAACACTGGAAGAAATCTTAGATAGGAATATTTTAACCATTCAAAGAAATAAAGGCAGAACAGATACCATGAAGCAACTATAAGAAAGGGTGGAAAGAGAAAGGAAAAAATTAACATCATAAGTGTGATAGCTGGTTATCAGCTTAACAGGATCTGGAGTTATTTAAGAGCCAAGCATTCAGGCACACCCGTGAGGGATCAAACTGGACTCTGGGTATGCCTATGAGGGCTATTCTTTATTAGTTCCTTGGGAAGGGAAGCCCCACCGTAGAGAAGGCTGGCACTATTCCCGGACCTTGGGTCCTGGACTGCATAAGAGGAGGAAGCTAGCTGAACTCGCATGCATCTCCTTCTCTCTGCATCTTGACCGTAGATGCACGGCGACCTGCTCCTGTCACCGTGGCTCTCATGCTCTGACGGAGCACCCTTGAACTGGGAGCCAGGATGACCCTCCTCCCTCAAGTTGCTGTTGTCAGACATGGTGGCAGCAACAGGACAAATAACTAATGCATTTGGCTCAAAATATAATTGCTACTAAAATAAAAATTCCATTAACAGTTTGAAAAGTTGGCTGAGCACAACTAAAAAAAGAGTGATGGGGCAGATGAAATTCCCTTCAAATAAAACAGAAACCTGAGCAGTTGTCTAGTGTGAGGAAGAACTCAGCAGAAACCAAGGACAGAAGGAACCAACAAATATATCCTGAGCTTTCCAGAAGAAAAGAAGGAAGACGTAACAAGGGCTGTGCTTTAACAGACAATGGTTGAGAATTTTATAGACATGAAAAGGACACATATTCAGATTGAAAGAACACACCCAGTACAAAAAAAAAGAATTTAAAAATCCAATCTCTACTAGTCTCTTTTCATGTAGTCATTGGGTGAATATTGAGTTCCAGATTCCAGGTTCTGTTTAAGGGCTTGTAATATGGCCTCGCTGGCCGCATACGGACGTTTGCTCAGGGAGCTTGCATCTGTCAAGGACGACACCCGGTGAACAGCAAGCACAGTATGTTAGTAAATTCTCTAGGTTTACCAGATGTCAGAAGCAAAGGGAGAGTTGAGTGGGGAGGGGAGCTAGAGATCCAGGGGGCGGGGCTGAGCATAGCATTCAATAGAATGCTCAACTAACTGATGGCTTCAGCAAAGAGGGGAGATTTTGTGAAGGCAACACACAAAACAGGGTGTTGGAGTGCAAGCGATGAAAGCAAGTCCTTCAGAGGAACAAGGCATGCCTACAAAAGAACAGCAGCCTGGTGGGAGCAGGTTAAACAGTGTGCTTGGAGTTGCTGTCTGAACCGCACTGTGAAGCGGGAGCCACGTCCTGTGACTTACGATACATTATTACCAATCCTTACAGTAGCTCAGAGGAGCAGCTCTGCCCCTCCCCAACTACAGCTGAGGAAACTGGAGGTGCGCGATTTCCAGGACCGCTCAGCCGACAGGCTATGGTCAGAAATCAAGCTTTGATATTCCAGGCACCAAAATCTGCTTCTCCTTTCTAAAGGAGCCACGATCAAGGTTCCTGAAATCTATTGCCAATTCCAGATGCCAATTTTTAGTTATTTTTCTTGACCTTGGTGCATTGGACACTGTAAAATTCACTGAATTTTCTTTTTAAAGAACCAGGTAGCAAATGTCTTGGGTCTTGCCGGCCATCTGGCCTCTGCTGCAGTGACTCAGACTAAAAAGGTTCTAACAATATAAAAGCAAATGAATGTGGCAGTGGGTCAGTACAGCAATATTTGTAGGGAGTGAATGCTGAACTCCACCTAATTCCCATGTGGTGTATTTTAACCCTTTAAAACATGTAAGCCAACCAAGTCAAACTGAAGGTGGAGATGCAAGTTGTGTTTCACCCATATCTTCATTTCTTTGGCTCAAGCATCTGCTGGAAGACAAAATATGACTTGGTTTTTATTGAAGTAAAATATGTACTATTCTTAAAAACAACAGCAGCAACAAAACAATAGCAACAACAAACAAGCCTGCTTCAACTGAGAGGCCAAACAGAAGTAGGCAGCCAGATGGATTTGACCAGCGGGTGGGACACGCTCTGCTGATCTCTACTGTGAACCACTCCTTGGCTCTCGATAACCTTCTCTCTGTAGTTTCTGATGTTCCTTGACCTTCGTTCCTTCACTTATTTTAGGTGGTTTTATCCCTAGGAATAGATGTGACAGTTTTATTTTACTGACTTGGAAACTGAGGCACGGAGAAATTAGGCAGCTAATGCAAGGTCACAATAGTTGACAAAAGTCAAATCTGGGAAGAGCTCAAGAGGTAGAAGTAGGGTTGCAATCCAGAGAGCTGGGTCAGGAACAATAGGCTAAACTGTACTAAGACACTAAATCAATCAAAATCTAATTGCCTTCTTCCCAGAAGGCCTTTTATGGGTGACTTCCAAAGAGATCATGGGTGCCCGAGAGCCTGGGGGATTTGAGGAATGAACTTTAGCCAAATATGAATTCACCGTGTGTTTGGTAGCATTGAGTAAGTCTACCCAGATGATTTGAAGAGGTTACAAAAAGGAACATCTGTGTATCCAGGGAGGTCGGTGAGCCCCAGTCAGCCTGGACAGCAAGGCTCCTGGTCTTAGCCTAACACTCTAGCCCCACAGCCCCCATTCCCTACTCGCTCAGTTTTCATTTCCCGGCCAAACTCTGTATTGATCCGTTACTCAGGTACATGCCCAGCATCCTGTCTGTGGCCTCCTTACACTTGACCGCATACCCTCTCCTTTCAGAGGGTTGGCTTCACCCCGAGCCCCTTGGTGAGCTCCTGTCGCAGGTGTCTACCCACCAAATAGCACTGGTTGGATCTCCCACGTGCGTCTTTAGCTCAACACATCCTAAACCGTCATCCCCAAAAAAAACCTGCCCTTCCCTCTGTTTCCTCTATTTCTGGGAAGGATACCACCATTCCCCCCAGCTGCCCAAGCCAGAAACTGAGGTGCTTCCTAATCTCTCTCCTTTCCCTCCCTCCCACCTCAATTCAGCCAGGTAGGTAATGAGATGTCCTATGCAGCAATGGTTCCTGTCCTCTCCAGTCCCACTGTCCCTGCTTGAGCAACTTCTCTGTTGTCCTGCCTGAAACTGCTAACCAGTCTTTCTGCTCCCATCCTCGAATCACACGAAATGATGGTTACGAAAGGAAGACAACCCAGGCAGTCTGCTCTTTTAAACCCCTCCTGATTCCTCCCTGACCTCAAAATTGCTTAATGCAACCCGCGGGGATTATGAATGAGAATTTGGCCCCTCCATTGCTCTCCAAGCTCGTCCCTGTGACTGCACCAGCCGCACCAAGGTACTTGCAGTCATCACTAAGCAGAGTTGTCCTTGGCAATCTCTCCCCTTCATAGAGAAGCTTCCCCATCCCCATCGCCCCCCTCCTTGAGATCCCTGATTGTGTGCCATAATGGCCAGGCTTCTGGAGGAAGCCCTTCGCTTACTAACATGCCTGGTCAGCCAAATGTGGTGGTGCACGCCTGTAACCCCAGCAACAGTGAGGGAGAGGCAGGTGGAACTCTGTGAGTTCGAGGCCAGCCTGGTCTACAGAGTGATTTCAGGCCCAACTGGGCTATGTAGTGAGACCCTTTCTCAAAAGAAAAAAGCTAACAATAATGGTTCGTTCATCTTTTTCAGGGACCCGTGACACCTTAAGTCATAATATTTGCTTGCCTGTCATAAAACATGGGGTGCCTTCTGTCACCAGTGGCTGCCATACAACACATGCTCCACAAATGGGAACAGTGGGAGCACTGGGGAGTTAGTTCTAGAACCTTGCTTCTTTTGTTAAATCTGATGCAGTTCTCGGCTCTGTGGCTCGGGTTGTAGAACACACAGAATGCTAGAATATCCACAGTTCACTGGCCAGTAAGCTTTTGTTCTGACACCCAGCCACCTTTGGTCAGATGAGGTCAGTGCCCTAGAGTGAGCATCAGAGCCTCCTGGGAAATGAATTGGCTGCACAATCTATCTTGATTCCGTGCCTCTAAGTGCAGCCCACAGCCTTCCAGAGAAAATATCAAGACACCGTGCTATTCCCATTAAGAAAGCACACAGGCTTTCTTAAATACATCTTGTGCTCAAAACACCTCCATTAATCTTCCTGTGACCTCACTGTTGTCTGTAGGGGGGAGCGTGTTTTTATTGGAACAAAAGAAAATTATGGAAGCAAAACCAGGAAACAAATGTAAATCTGTATTCATTAAGGATTTCAGAAAGGCTAAACGTTTAGAGAATGAACCTAGAAGCATCGTTTACCCACTTCAGAGTTAAGAAATCAAACTGCAAACGGCTAGAAGGCAGCTGTGTGCACCACTGCACCAAGAGTGCTGCACCACCCACGCAAGACTGCAGACAGCAGACTTCTGTGTATCACTTCCTGGTCCCAGCCTCTAGAGGCATCCACTGCTCTCAGTGCAGGGGTGATCAATCCTACACCTGTCCTCCTGTTTCCACTGCATCTGTAATGCCAGCACCTGGGGTGCAGGAACTGCATCTCTTATCAGTGATACCTGCAACATCTGGTGCGTGGCAGGCAAACATACAGAAGCCATTCATCGGCTGTGAAATAATGTGTTCCTAAGCCTCGTAAGTGTTGTTTTCATTACGTATTCAATCCCTTATGAGCGCCTGTGTTGTCCCTATCCCATGCAACTTGGTGCTTTTCTTCAGTCTGTGTTGATAATGCAGATTGCTAGGTGCATTTTGACTGTGTGGTAACATAACTGCATGAAATTATAACATAGCTTGGTTATCACTTATTCCCGTGGTGGGTAAAGTCTCAGCTTGGTACTGTCACCAAATCACTCACAGAGACAGATAGAATCAAATAAAATCTCAAAAACTAAGCCCACATAGCCACAACTACCTAATTTTTAACAAAAAGTGTCAATAACACATATTGGGGGAAAAGGTGGTTTCCTTGACAGTGGTGGAAAACTGACTATATACATACAGAAGATTAAAACTGACCCGTATCTCTTACCATACACAAAAAGCTATTACCATGGGCTCAAAGATTTTCATATAAAACCTGAAACTTTAAAATTGCTATAGAAAACATAGACTGAATATATCAAAATAGACAAAAAGACAAAATCTTTCTGGAAAGGACTTTGACAACACAAAGACACAAGGACTGACAAGTGGGAGAACCATCAAAGGCAGGGAGGGAGATGGGAGGGACTCGGCAGTGCCTTGGGGAAGCTAGGCTGCCAGGAAAAGCCCCAGCAGCATGACAGGCAGGCCAGGCCACCCGGAGACACCTCGCAGCACAGGGGGCCATGGCAACAGCAGTGGCCTCCGGAAATTGTCTGACCACAGGAACCTCAACTTCAGCCCTGCCTGCACCTGGAGAAGTGACCATTTGACCCTTGGGCCCATAGGCGCCTGAAGGAATGATCACTGAAGGCTCTGTCCTGCTTACACCTGAAGGAGCACTCAGCACAGCCACAGCCCCCAACTACACCAATTGGAGGAAAAGGGACCTCCCCTGAAACACAGGCTCCACCTGTTCCGATTGGAGGAAGAGATGGGTAGAGAACAGGGTAAGAACACACCCAACAACATAAAGAGCAAGACTCCAGAAACCAGTGGTTCTACAACAGCAAGACCTGACCATCCCAATGCAGATGAAGCAGAAGAGAATGACCTTAAAGATAACTTTATGAAGATGATTGAGGCCCTTAAAGAGGAAAAGAAAAATTCCCTTAAAGAAGTGGAGGAAAAGACAAACAAAAACTTGGAAGAAGTAAAAAAAAAAAAATCCTTTAAAGTAAACCAAAAAAAAAAAAATCAAACAGGTGAAAGAAACAGTTTAAGACTTGAAAACTGAAACAGAGGCAATAAAGAAAACACAAACTGAGGAAAATCTGGAAACAGAAAATCTGGGCAAACAATCAGGAACTACAGAAGCAAGCAAAAACAATAGAATATAAGAGATGTAAAAGTGGATTTCATGTGGTGAAGATATGATAGGAGAAATAGAGTCTTCAAAGAAATGTTAAATTCAACAAATTCTTAACACAAAATATCCAGGAAATCTGAGATACCATTAAAAGACCAAACCTAAGAATGATAGGAATTGAAGAATGAGAAGAAGACCAGCTCAAAGACACAGAAAATATATTTAACAAAATCACAGAAGAAAATTTTCTAACCTAAAGAAGGACATGCCTATGAAAATACAAGAAGCTTACAGAGCACCAAATAGACTGGACCAGAAAAAAAAACAAAACAGTACCCTCACCACATAATAATCAAAGCATTAAACATACAAAATAAAGAAAGAATATTAAGAGCTGCAAAGGAAAAAGGTCAAGTAACATATAAAGGTAGACCTATCAGAATTACACCTGACTTCTCAATGGAAACAATGAAAGGTCCTGATCAGGCATTATGCAGACATGGATGCCAGCTCAGAATACTGTACCCAGCAAAGCTTTAAATCAACATAGACAAAGAAAGCAAGATATTCCATGACAAAACCAGATTTAATCAATACCTATCCACAAATCCAACCCTACAGAAATTACTAGAAGATAACTCCAACTCAAGGAAGTTAGCTACACCCACAAAAACACAGGCAATAGGTGATCTCACAGCAGCAAATCGAAAAGAAGGAAAACACACACACAATACTAACAACTACAACGAAAACCAAAATAACAGGAATTAGAAATCACTGGTCATTAATATCCCTTAATATCAATGGACTCCATTTGCCTATAAAATGATATAGATTAACAGATTGGATATGAAAACAGAATTCATTCTGCTGCATACAAGAAGCACAGGTCAACTAAAAAGACAGACATTACCTCAGAGTCAATAGTTGGGAAAAGAATTTCAAATCAAATAGACCCAAAAAACAAGCTGGTGTAGCTATCATAATATCTAACAAAATAGACTTCAAACTAAAATTAGTCAAAAGAGATGAAGAAGGACATTTCATATTCATCACAGGAAAAATCCATCAAGATGAAGTCTCATTCTTCATCTGAACATCAATGCCCCAAATACAAGGGAACCTTCATTTGTAAAAGAAACATTACTAAAGCTTAAATCACACATCAAGCCCCACACACTAATAGTGGGAGACTTCAACACCCCCACTCTCGTCACTGGACAGGTCTGCCAGACAGAAACTTAACAGAGAAATAAAGGAACTTACAAGTGTTGTGACTCAAATGGATTTAACAGACATCTATAGAACATTTCACCCAAACACAAAAGAATATACCTTCTTAGTTCCTCATGGATCCATCTCTAAAATCTACCAAATAATCTGGATCAAAGCAAATCTCAACAGATACAAAAAAATTGGAATAACCCTCTGTGTCTTATCGGATCATTTTCCTTCTGTATATGTGTTGATTTTATTGAGTAATGAATAAAGCTGTTTCAGCCAATGGCTTAGAAGAATAAAGTCAGGCTGGAAGAGATAGAGATAGGGACAGTAGGTGGAGTCAAAGAGAAGCTATGCAGCTGCCAAAGGAATCAGACTCCAAACCCTTACCAGTAAGCCACAGCCTTATGCCGATACACAGATTGATAGAAATGGGTTAATTTAAGATGTAAGAGTGAGGTAGAAATATGCCTTAAACATCAGCCAAATAGCATTGGAATTAATATAGTTTCTCTGTGATTATTTGAGTCTGGGAGGCCAGTAAACAGACGAACAGTCTCCGCTTAGAGCTTAAAGTTAGAATTCAACACCAATACTAATTGCAGAAAACCCACAAACTCATGGAAACTGAACAATGCTCAATTTAATCACCACTGAGTCAAGGAAAGAATAAAGAAAGAAATTAAAGACGTCCTAAAGGTCAATGAAAATGATCGCACAACACACCCAAACCTATGCCACACAATGGAAGCAGTGCTAAGAGGAGAGTTCATAGCACTAAAAGCCTACATAAAGAAAATGAAAAAATCCCACACTAGCAAGTTAACAGAAAAGAAAAAGCTCTAAAACAAAAAGAAGCAAGCTTTGTGAGGAGGACTAAATGACAGGAAATAATCAAATTGAGAGCTGAAATCAACAAAATAGAAACAAAGAAAACAATACAAAGAATCAATGAGACAGAGAGTTGGTTCTTTTGAGAAAATCAACAAAATAGACAAACCTTTATCCAAACTAACCAAAAGGCAGAGAGAAAATATCCAAATTAACAAAATCAGAAATGAAAAGGGGGACATAACAACAGACATGGAAGAAATCCAGAGAATTATCAAGTCATACTTCAAAAATCTATATTCCACAAAATTGGAAAAGTTAAAGGAAATGGACAATTTTCTGGATAATTACCACATACCAAAATTAAACCAAGACCAGATAAACAAAGTAAATAGACATATAACTGCTAAGGAAATAGACTAGTCATCAAAAGTCTCCCAACCAATAAAAGCCCAGGGCCAGCTGGTTTCAGTGCAGAATTCTACCAGAATTTCAAAGGAACATTGCCAAACTCTTTTTTACAAGGCTACAGTTACCCTGATATCCAAACCACACAAAGACACAACTAAGAAAGAGAATTACAGGCCAATATCCCTTATGAACATTGATGCAAAAACACTCAATAAAATATAAACAGGTCTCACGCTCAGTCTCAATCTGAGGATTCATGGAGGCGGGATTGCCCATTTTCAGTCTGAGGTAGAGGTGAGAGCCAGTGGCTGGCTGCTTTGCTTTTCTGGTCTTCAGGCTGAACCCCAATATCTGTCTCTGGGTTTTTGTTATTTGTGCTACATTTGTTTGCTTTAGGGTTTGGGGAAGCCATCTCCCTTGTTCCACAGTAACAATTAAGGCAAACAGAGATGTTGGGGTGGGTGACATGCTGGGTGGCTCAGGAGCAGAAGGAAGAATGGGAAGGGAAGGTACTGGAGAGCAGTGGAGAGTGGACTGCAGGGTCTCTGTCCCTACCCCATAATTCAGTTCTGGACACGGCCTCCAGAAGATGTCCACCAAGAAAGGAGGCTTCTGGAAGGACGGCATGACTCCTCCAGTGTTGGCCGCAGATCTGAAGCATAGAGACTTTTCCAACACATCCCTCCTTAGGTTATAGTTTTCTTACCCAGAGAAATGAAATGCTGCCATTTCTGGGTCCTGTAGTGAGGGAATGCTGACCTCAAAGTTGGGGGGGGCACAGCTCAAGAGTACCTTTTTTAACAGCGCGCTACAACTTTAAACAGATGAAAAAAATTGTCTCTGAAATTCATTGAGGGCAATGAGTAGTCGGTTCTCAAGTTACCATGGTAACCACTCAATTAAGTGAAAAAAAATAAGTGTAATTATTATGCTTACTGTTGAGCTTAACGTTCTTTTAAAAATGATGATGATGAAAAGGGGGAAAGAAAGTAATATATTTAGTAAATTGTTTTCCCCAGACTTTTCCTAGGGTGTTTTTCCTGCATTTTAATCAGCAAATCTTTACACACTTTGCATGGAGCTGAATGCTAGAGCTGTCGCTGAGGTGCGGAGCAAGAGCCTCAGATGTTGTCTCAGAAGGCTCTTTGGTAATGTGTGTGAAGACCTAGCCTCCGCTGCTGGACCCTCAGGCAGAACCCAAGGGAGCGGGGCAAAGTGCAGCTTACTGCCCAGGAGGAGTAACTAGGTGATGCTAATCCTGGGTCTGAGCCCACACCTGTAACCTTCACTAAGCGATGTGACTCTCTGAAGATATGAATGACGAACAGGATACAGTGGTGCTCTCTATGTGTACAAGGATGTAGTGCTTACAGGATACGCTGGTATCTCATTCCGGAGCAACCAACCACCTTCTGGAGCCTCCAGTGCTCTCTCCGCACAGAACGGTCTCTATAACACCCCCAGACTGAAGATGCCACTTCTCGGTTTACTATCTAGCCTTGGGTCTTTCTTTCTGTTGTTGATGTTCAATGACCCCCTCTGCCAGGCACCTAACTGTATCCCCAGCCATCCACATGCCTGCTCTGAGCCCCAGCCGCCCCAGGGTTCCTTTGTCCCTCCAGAGTGCTCTTCCTAGTACATCTGTGTTTCTCCCCACCACCTTCCCTTTCTCTTCCCCATTTGGCCAACTGTCTTCAACCCCAGGTCAGATCAAAGTTCTCATTTTCATAGTCTGGGAAATCTGCATCTATTATACATTCATTTGGAAATACATTTACTTATGACCAAACTCCATGAGGACAGGAGTCATGAGGCCGTGACTGTGTCTGCTGTTTCTTCCCAGATCCAGCCAGTATTCCACAGACAAATCTTCCGTATTGAATGGAGGTTCTCTCACCTTTCCAAGGGGCACTCAGTGGAGTTTGAACCCAAACACAACATTTTTTACTAATACACCACAGTGTTGCAGATCATAGAAATGAAATTATCTTCCATTACGTAAATACCTGAAATACAAAATATGGACATATTTTGAGAAAAAGCAGCCATTTCTGTCAACAGCACCCCCCTAGCTGTCAGCACAAAGCAAACAGTGCCTTTCTGTGTGGAGTCACGCTCCTGCTGGAAAATAACACCCACTTCCTCGACTATTCATTCATGCATATGGCTGAGTGCACGGAGTCTTCCGAGTCCAAGTCCTGGGTGACAGCATCCTTCTAACTGCCAGGGCTGTGGTCATGGGTGGGGTCCTATCCCACCCCGCCCTGGAGCCTCTGTTTCCTGCCTTTCCTGATCCCTGCTTCACAGCCATGAGGATCCTCTCTTCTACCCCTGCATTCTGCCCTCTGTAGGGCATACTGCTCAGAAGTGGGTAGAGCAGGGCAGGAAACGCACCCCAGGAGCCCAAGGCTGCTGACGCCTTCACTAGAAATTGTGAAGCTGATGTTCATGAGTGAAAAGTGGAGCCTAGGGAGATGTCTCAGCGGATAGTGTTTGTCACTCACACGTGAGATGTGATTTCAGTCTCCAGAACCCACGTAACACAGCTGGATGTAAAACAGCTGGACGTAATGGCACGTACCTATAGTCCTGGCCAGCTCTGGACATAATGACACACACCTATAGTCCTGGCCAGGTATGGACGTGATGACACATACCTATAGTCCTGGCAAGCTCTGAGAAGGTAGAGGCAGTCACACCCTGGGGCTCTCTGGCCAGCTGGCAAAGCCTAACTGGCAAATTCCTGTCTCAAGGAAAGAAAGTGGACGGTACCTGATGAAAGACACTTGGGGCTGACCTCTGGCCACCTTATGTTCACACGGAGAAATGTGCACATGCACGCACACACACACGTGAATACATACATATCCATATATTCATACAACAATAAAAATTGTTTTCAGGGAAAAATACATATGTTATCTAGTTCCCATATGGAAATTGTATTCTTGATTTTTCCCTAAAATAACTAGTATAGTGTGAAATCCACAGCATAGCCCCCCATGCTTACTCCTAGTCAGCTCTCTTCAGTCTCTGTTTTAGGATCACTAGGGAAAACTTATGAAGGGGCATTGAAGGGAGCGACTGGCTCCTGCCTCTTGGGCCTTTCCGTTGTCCCTCAAGTAGCACAGAGTGGGCCGTATGGGCAGTCACGCCTAAGGCAGGCCTCTAGTTCCTAGCCAGACGGAAAGGGATGCCCATCTCCGAGGCAAGGATCCTGCCTTCCGATGGCCCTGACCTCGCTTGCAGTTCATGCAGGAGAAGCTGGCTCTGAGTTCACGAGGCGTTTCTGAGAAGACCGTCCTACCCTCTCCCATCCTTCATCCTAGCCTCCTTCTCTTGGCTCCTCAGCAGATCTGCACCACGGCCATCATCGGAGGAAAGGGATGGTGTTTCTCCTGCTCTACATCAATAAAGGAGACAGGAGCAGCAGCTTCCACTCTGGAACGTGTGTGCAAGGGAGCAGCTAAAGTGCTGGGCTGGGTCAGCAAGGGCTTAGGAGCTGCGCATGGTGGTGCATGCCTGTGTAATTGCAGTTCCAGCAGTCAGGAGGCAGACAGGGCATCAAGAGTACAAGGCCAGTCTGGGCTGTACACAAGACCTTGTATTCCCAAAAAGAACGAACGCTTAGAAAACCCATCTGAGCCATGTTAGCCAGCAAATCCTCAGCCGAGAAATGGAACACACATCCAGATGATGGGGGATAGCTGAGTCCTGCAGCATTGGACAGGAACCATGGATGTGTGCTCGCAAAAACTTGCTCTTGTCCCCATGTCTTCTTCATGTTATATTCTGAATATTTAAAATTAAGAGGGTTGATATTCTTACGTCAGTTCAGGCTAAGCCCTCTCTAAGCACATGCGCCTGCTAGGGACACATACATCGACTCATGCAGTCAATATGCACACAGCCCCATGGTCAGGAATGTCTGTGTGGTGCACATAGAGGAGCTGTGGGGGGCAGCCATCCCTAGAGGGCAGACTCTGGTCTCTAGTCATAGAAGAGGGAGGCCTTTTCTTTGCCCTAGGGATCCTGCCTTCCACTGGCAATGTCCTCACTTCTAAGCGTTCACTGGGGCACAGGCCAGCCTTGTCTGAGCCTTTTTCCTCTCTTGCCATCATGGCGTTTCTTTGTTTTGTGCAGTGCTGTGAGGGACTTGCAGAAGTCAAAAGGGGCAGGACAGTTTCCTGGGCTCCTGCCTCTGCCGGTGTTTTGGTAGTGGTTGAATGTGTGCTATTCCTGGTGATGTCATTGTGCCTTTTAAATATTCCCAAAATACTCTTCCCCAAAGGCTTTTCAAAAGAATGTTTCTCTTTACCACCTGCAGAGTTCTGTGCTAACGTCTGAAAAGAAAGAAGTGCTCTAAAGGCTGGCTTCGCGGTCCAGCACGTGGCCTGGAGCACAGAACTATGCAAGGTCACACTGCAAGCCATGCTGGGAGATGACTTCTGAGTTGTCCTATATATATAGCAGAGTGGAAATAGAAAGGGCAATCATTCTTGGGCTGAGGGATTTTCAAGTATCATTTCAAAAGAAGAAGCTGGGATTCTGTTAACTGGTGCTGCGCCATTGCCTAGAACCTTGGGGCATAAGCCAGCATCTCCTGGTGATTTCTCCAGATGTGGGTGGGACACAAGGCGTGGCTGAGCATGGCTGGGTGTGGCTGGGCGTGTCCACCAATTTCCACCCGGTTGGCTGACCTCAGCTGGCTCCTCCGTTTACAGTCTGTGCTGTTTAGACCCATATGTCAGCCTTGCTAAGGTACGGCACTACCGAGTAACTTTTACTGGGGAGATAGGAACAAGTCGAGATAGAGTACTGATAACAGACCAAAGAAACTATCCCTTAAAAGAGTGTGGGGACTCAGCAGCTGCCTCACTGGAGTTCTGTGTAAAACTTACAGGCATCTTCTCCAAAGAGTCTCCTCTGGCTGAGAAAATGTTTTGTAGATTTTACTGGTGTCAACCGCCAGTTGCTGTGGCCTTATTCAATTAGTTGAAGATCCCCCAAAGAAGTTCTAGGGACCAATGTCCAGTGCCACCTCTTATCTCTAGACTCACAGCCATCTGTGAATGTCAGGCTTGCCTCCTCAGTCCCTTCAATAGCGTAAGCCAGGTTCTGACATGAACCCCAGGAAAAGGCGTCAATGTGGGCATGGATGTAAACAGACCAGTCTGTATCTGACTGGGTAGCCAGCAGCTGGCGAGGCCCAGGCTGCATGGGATGATCTCAAGTACGGCGGCTCAGATGTCCCTCTACGTGTCCTTTCAGGCACCACCACTGTTGTCTGTGTCATTCTCTACCCAGCCTCACCCTTAGACTCTCAGGGAACGGAAAATAACATTAAAGCAGGAGACCAGCGAAGGCGGGAGACGCTGGCCCATGATAGCGCTACACTGTAGATGATTCAGGAGTGATCTTTGGGAGGCTGTGTAGGATGGTGATAATTGAGAGGTGGTCAGAACTACAAAGCTTTAGGTTTACCCAAAGAAAAGGAGGTTGGGGAGACGTTGTCCGAGGCCCTAGACCTCCCATGTGCACATGTGTGGAGGCCAGAAATCAACATGCAATGTTCCCCTCAATAGCACGCCACCGTGTTTTTTGAGACAGAATCTCTGAATCTGGAAGTCACCAATTCAGCAAGACTAGCTTACCAGCAAGCCCCAGGACTCCCCCTGTCCCTCCGTTAGGATTACAGGCACATTGGCTCTTTATGTGGGTGTTAAGGATGGAACTCCAATATTCTTATGCAGCAAGCACTTAACCAACTCAGCTGTCTCCCCAAATCCCAACCTTCACACTAAGTGAGAAAAATAATCAAAGTGGAAACTTAGCCAGGTTGGAGAGCTAGTTCAGCAGTTAAGAGCACTTGCTGCACAGGGAGGTGGTGACGCACGCCTTTAATCCCAGCACTCGGGAGGCAGAGGCAGGCGGATCTCTGTGAGTTCAAGTCCAGCCTGGTCTACCAGAGCTAGTTCCAGGACAGGCTCCAAAGCTACAGAGAAACCCTGTCTCAAAAAACAAAAAACAAAAAACAAACAAAAAAAAAAAGAGCACTTGCTGCTCTCGGAGAAACCCTAAGTCTAGTTCCCAGCACCTCACAACCACCTGAAACTCCAGTTCTAGGGTATCTTCTCTTCCCTTCCGGCTTCTGCCAGCACCCACCCACACATGGCACACATTCAAACAGACAAGCACACATAGAAATATAAACAACGTGCCCCTCCCCTTAGCCCGCCAGCTTCTTAGAGCTTCTTCACAGCAGGTGTGGGAGGAAAAGTGAGACTGGTTCATTCCGCACCTTCTAGAAGACAGGAGAGTTGACATCAACACACGGCTATGAAATCAGGAACCGATAGTCTACTGAGAAATTGTTTTCCTTAAAATCGCTGATTAGAAACACCCGCATTTCAATTTATACATGAAAAGGAAAAGTGCTACTCTTAAGAGGGAGGCCCGGAAACCTCTGAAAGCTGCTCGGATGGAGAGCCTGCAATTTGGGCAGCAGGGGAAGGGTTAGTCAGGCGCGCACTGTAGTTTTCCCGTCTCTGTTTACCAGTTATCCGAGTGCTTCATGGCGAGCAGGCCTCCAGCCGTGCACACTTCAGTAAACAGCAAATGAGACTTGCTGAAGACTGAATTCTTGAGTGTAACTAAATTACATACCACTTCCTATACATTTGGGGGTTTCTTTTTCTGCTGGAGATACAAGAGATTTCAAAACCTCCCTTCTCAGCTGAGTAGTAAAGCTTTGATTCGCTGCTGGATGAAGTGAAGTGCCGCTCACACAGCTGGAACCCCAGCACTCCAGAGGCAGAAGCAGACACGTCTCTGTGAGTTCAAAGAGAGACTAGTCTGCACAGTGAGTTCCAGGTCAGCGAGGACTGTACGGTGAGACCCTGTCTCAAAAAACAAATGAAGCTGGAGAGACAGCTCAGACATTACAAGAGCTTGCTACCCCTGTGTAACACAATTTATATATATAAAAAAAAAACACAGAGACAGGGATTGGGGTTCAACCTGAACATCAGAAAAGCATAGCCAGCCACTGGCTCTTACCTCAATCTCAATCCGAAATGGCAATCCTGCCTCCAGAATCTCAGAATGAGACTGTGTCTGTGAGCTGTCTCCTCCCATCTTACATTCCTCTCTAAGGCCAGAATTAAAGGCATGCACCATTACCACCAGTTTCTGTGGCAAACTAGTATGGCTACTGGGACTAAAGGTGTGTGTCACCCCTGCCTGGCCTGTAAGGCTGACCAGGGTGGCTGTTTTACTCTCTGATCTTCAGGCAAGCTTTATTTATTAAAATACAAATGAGATAACACTACAGCTGTACACAGGACCTGGGTTCAATTCCCAGCACTTACACAGTGGCTGACAGCCATCTCAAACTGCAGTTCCGGAAGATCTAATGCCTCCTTCGGCCTCCATGGGCACAGCATGCACGCAAACATGCGGGCAGGCAAAACACCTACCCATACACATAAAAATCATCATTTCTTTTAATCTCCTGGTGGATGTGATTCACCTTCAGTTCATCTATTAGCTAGCAAATCCACCCTCACTTCTACTGCTGACGCGTGCTTCTGTGACCTCTCCGTGCTGGCTAAACTGGGTCCTCCATACTTACCAGATCTACATGTGGGATGCTCTCCCTGTGGGATGCTCTCCCTGTGGGATGGTGGATAAGAAGCAGCACACAGGCTTGGTGAACACTGACTCCAACCCATGTCACACCTCCTTTCTAAGACGATCAGAAAACCCCACACTGCTCTGCCTCCCACTGAGCGCAGGCAAGGTCACACGTGTTGAAAACCTCATTGAAATCTAAGTAGAAATTCCCATTATCATCATCATCTTTTATTTTGTGTGAGTGTGTGTCATATGTGTATGTTATATTTGCATGTGTGTATGCAGGTATGCACACCTGTGGGGGGGGGGCCAGAGGAGGATGCCGGTTACCTTGCTCCATCATTCTCTGATTTATCCCTAAAGAACGCCCTCTCCCTGAATCTGGAGTCAGCCTGGTAGCTAGGAAGGACAGGAGGATGGACACTGAGCAGGCAGAGGCTCTCAATTCCACTAAAATCAGGAACAAGACAGGACTGTCCACTCCCTCCATATCTCTTCAACATAGTGCTTGAAGTTTTGGCAATAGCAAATAAGACAACAAAAGGAAATCGAGGGGATTCAAATTGGAAAGGAAGAAGTCAAACTTTTGTTATTTGCAGATGATATGATAGTATATATAAGTGACCCCCAAAACTCTACCAGAGAATTCCTACAGCTGATAAATACCTTCGGTGATGTGGCAGGATACAAGATCAACTCAAAAAAAAATCAGTAGCACCCCTATACACAAAGGATAAAGAAGCTGAGAGGGAAATCAGAGAAACATCACCTTTCACAATAGCCACAAATCACATAAAATATCTTGGGGTAACACTAACCAAAGAAGTCAAAGACCTGTTTGACAAGAACTTTAAGTCTTTGAAGAAAGAAATTGAAGAAGATACCAGAAAATGGAAAGTTCTCCCATGCTCTTGGATAGGTAGGATCAACACAGTAAAAATGGCAATCCTACCAAAAGCAATCTATAGATTCAAGGAAATCCCCATCAAAATCCCAACACAATTCTTCACAGACCTTAAAAGAATAGTAATCAGCTTCATACGGAAAAACAAAAAACTCAGGATAGCCAAAACAAAAGGAACTTCCAGAGGCATCACCATCCCTGACATCAAGTTCTATTACAGAGCTACAGTAATGAAAACAGCTTGGTGTTGGCATTAAAAACAAAGGGGGTGACCAATGGAATTGAATTGAAGACCTGGATATTAATCCACACACCTATAAGCACATGACTTTTGGCCTCCAGCATCTTAATCACTAAAGCAAATGCTTGACTTTCACCCCTCTTGAGTGTGTGAGTGTGTGTGTCTGTTTGTAAGAAGCCATTTTCTTTCCTTTTTCCTTCCCTCCTCCTTCCTCTTCTCTCTTTTCCCTCCTTCTTCCCTTTCTTCATTTCTTCTTTTTCAGTACTAGGGACTGAACCCAGCCTGTTGAATATGCAAGGAAAGAACTCTACCATAGATCTATATCCCCAACCCAAATAAACACTATTTTTCAATGTCTGAAGTCTAAACTCAGGACCATCTGCATACCAGGAGAGTACTGTACCACTGAGCTACAATCCTGGCACTTACTGTTGTTTGTTTGTTTGGTTGGTTGGTTGGTTGGTTGGTAGGTTGGTTGGTTAGCTGACTGGTTGGTTGGTTGTCTGGCTGCTTGGTTGGATCTCTGACTGTCTGTATGTCTGACTGGCTCTCTGGCTATCTGACTGTCTGTCTGGTTGGTTGGTTAGTTGGTTGGTTAGTTGACTGACTGACTGGCTAGCTGATTGGTTAGTTGACTGATTTTGCTTTAAATTGAATGTTGGCTTTACAAATTCTAGGCAAAAGGTTGATTTTACTTTATGGGGCTGAGAATAAAAACCAGAGCCTTGGGTGTTCTAAGAAAGCACTCTGCCACTGATCCGGTAATTTTATTTACATAAGATTTACCCTGGAAGTGTGAGATATACTGACAATCACAGGAGAACTATACCCTCAATCAGACATTTCCTTTCTGGGTTTTTATGTCTATGCATGACATTACTAAGAACAAATGACAGTTCCTTCTGTGCCCTAGAAACCTATTCACTACCAGTGAGCTAATAGAAATAAAATGGGATTCAGTCAAAGCCTCCAGGCAAACAGAACAAAGAGCTGTGAATATGAACAATGGGTAAAAAGAGAACAAACTCCAGAAACCAGCTAGAGAGGAGGAGGGCCCTTTTCAATGTGGTCCCTTGTTTTAGGAATTCAGATTAACATTGATCAAACTCCCAATGCATGCTACCATAAGCAGGAAAGACGATACACATCAGTGTATAATTGTATAGTCTAATGATGTGGAAGAGTAAGGGTATGAACTCAGTTTCCTCTTGACATCACTTAAATGTACCCAGCAACTGTCTGACCAGTGGAGAACAGATTCTGATCAGCAGGCATTCTCCGCCCAGTGTTAGTGACCCTCTTATTGAGTGTGCACTTTGGACAAGCTCATTCATTGCTCCAGAAGAGTACAGTGGGCTGGCTTCCCTCCAAGCTGCACCTGAGGCGGGGATTCTTATGCAAAGGTGTGATGGTGCAGGGGTAAAAGCTCAGCAGAATGGTGGTCCTGCTCCATCCAAGCTTTCTTGATCATGGAGGGAGCTCCAGAGTTCCACCTGCATCATAGTCATCCCAGCTCACAGGCATGGAGTGCCGGCGGTCCAGGGGACAGTAGAAGACCACCAACACCTGCCATGGTGGCTCTACTGAGGGCACTAACGCTTTGGAGCTGCTCAAGATGGTGAAAGGCATGGGTCTCATTCTATGGCTGACTCCACCAGGGGCACAGTGACATAGCCAGAGGCTGCTCAGTTTCTTCATCTTCGGAATGGAGAGGGGGAGGGGATGGCAGGAATGGATGGACTCATGGCCATCCTCCCACGGTGAGCGTGGCAGTTTCTGTAAGAGAACTATAGGAGTTCTGAGGTTCTTTCCCTTCGCAGGGAGGATTAAGTAGTGTGAACGTGTCCCTGCATGACCACTCCACTAAGCATCCTGTGTCACTGCGGCAGCTCCAGAGACAAGGGCAAATCCAAGAAGACAAGTGGTAAAGATGCCCCAAGGGCTCGGACTCTAGCGAAGTGGCAAGACCCTGTACTTAGACAAAGTGCTTTCCCTGCACGTCGCCTCGGGGGTCCGTGAAACCAGGTGACCTCATGGAACTGACTCTGGCATCCAAGAGAATTAAAGGCAAAAGTCTGGGGCAAGTGTCATGGATGCTGTCCTTGCAGAACACTGTAACCTCTCCAGAGATCAGCTTGGCAAAAGAAAAGAAAATCTATCAAAATTGTAAATACATTTAATCTGTGAACACAGATTTGCAATCCTAGAACTTGCCCTGAAGGAATATCTGTGTGAAGTGGTATTTATATGGATTTATTCACTGAGCCACCTTCCCTAAGACAGAGTGAGAACAGCTCTGCTCGTCAATAAAGAGATGGTTAAAAATTATGTTCCCAATCTCACAATAGAATACTGCGCAGCCAAGAGTACTATGCTGAGAACATCCTGTATTGACAGAAATTTCTCCAGAATACACTGCAAAAATAGAAGAGCAGTGCACACTGACACACATGCATACACACACACTGACACACACATGCACACACACACGCTTACACGCATGCATACACACACGCTTACACACATGCATACACACGCTTACACACATGCACACACACTCTTACACACACATGCATACACACACGCTTACATACAGATGCATACATTTAAATTCAAGTGTATCCTTGGATATCTGGAAGTCACTTTTTCATGTACCTGGATAGAAATGTCTAGATGTGGTGTTCTAGCATTGTTTCTGTTGCTATGATAAAATGCCCTGCCTAACAGCGACTTTGGAGAGGAAAGGGTTTCTTCAGCTTACAGTTCCAGGCTTAGATACACCATCGAGAAGGCAAACATCCAGTCACATCACATCCACAGTCAACAGAAACAGAAGCCACGTGGCTGTTCTCTTGCTTCTTAGCTGGCCTTCTTCATTCTTACACAGTTCAGGACTCAGCCTAGGAAATGGTGTCACCCACACCAGACTAAATCTTACTGATCAATTAAGAATCAAGACAGTTCCCTACAGATATGTCCATGGGTTAACCTCATCTAAATAATTTCTATTAAGACTCTTTGCAGAGGGAGCTGGAGAGATGGCTCAGAGGTTAAGAGCACTGACTGCTCTTCCAGAGGTCCTGAGTTCAATTCCCAGATAGCTCACAACTATCTGTAATGAGGTCTGGTGCCCTCTTCTGGCATGGAGGTGTACATGCAGGAGGAACATTGTATACATAATAAATAAATAAACTTTAAAAAAAGACTCTTTCCAGAGATGATTCCAGGCTGTGTCGAGCCGACAGAACATGTGGTAACCTATGGGTAAGGAAGTAGGAAAACAAGATGGGAACAAGGTAGATGGGGTTGAGAGTTCTCAGCAAGTGACTCTTTATAAACCTGTCCCCCAAATACACCACACTTCTCTAGAGGGAAAACAGTGACCTCGCCAAAGGGAAATGAGAGTTTTACAGATAAACATGAGGGAAAAGAACGGTCACTTGATCTTTCCTCATTTTACCCGTAAGAACTAACAAACTGTAACTGTAGCGGACATCAAAAATGCTTACTGCTTGGCCCTTGGCTGAAAAATTTGCCAACATCAACCTTAAATTAGGGGGTGTTCACAACACAGCTGTGGCCATGCCTGTCCGTTAGCTTCTAACATTGAAGAATTTTGTCTTCTTGAAGCTAGCTCTTCGGTCCACACATAATTTATGCACACACACACACACACACAGAGAGAGAGAGAGAGAGAGAGAGAGAGAGAGAGAGAGAGAGAGAGAGACTGAATTCTGTACTGGTTGCCAACAGATGATGAATTCTGAGGGCAGATGGCCCAGGCTAACCCTTCAGCTTTGTCCCTTACTGCTGCATGGCTTGCAACAATATAACGCCTGAAGTTCTGTTACTGGTCTTTACAAGTGTTTGAAAGTTCTTCCCTTAATGGAGTTGTTTCAAATGTCCAGCATTTATTGTTAACAAAGAGTATAAACGTGTCTGTTAATGTTGCCATCTAATGCTATGATGATTTTCAACACAGGGCGATGACGAACTAAAGGTGTTTGGAGAGGACACCATGGGAGGTGAGTTCCCTTCCCTAATCAGAACACATAGCTTCAAATATTCTGTCTTTGTTTAATACCAACTAAGATTAAAAACAACAGAGCATTTCCCCTGACCAGTTAACATGAGTTATCCTGGAAATCTATGGCTTGCCCACTTCTTGGTCCACACGAGGAACCGAAAGGAATCATTACTAAGAGATGCATTGCCCAGCTGCCCAGAGAACATGACTCTCTCTCAAGGAGCACAGTGAGAAGTGGGTCAAGATGTTTGGGACACACTCACTGTCCCATCCAGGCTGGATGTGTTACAGAGTAGCAAGGTCACATAGTAGAGAGTAGCATTCTTCAGCTCAATATTCTCCACACGTAATTGAAACATAAAATATTCACAGTGGCAGTAACAGCCAATGGGGCTTATCGGAGGTGCAATTTTTGCTAATTGAGCTGGAAACAGAATTCCTTTTCCAAAATAGCAGTTACTGCGCTACAGTGTCCCATTGGGAGCCAGCCCAACAGGCAACCTGGAGTAGTACCACTTGGTCATTTTTATCATGTTAAAAGTCTCCCAAAGGACAGGGAGTGCTTGTCTAACATGCTTGTAGCTGGGTTCAGTCTCCAGGCTTTTATAACCTAATGTGATGGCCACACCTGTAATCCCAATACTTAACAGGGAGAGACAGAAGGACTTTAAGTTCAAGATTCTCCTCAGCTACATAGTAAGTTTGAGGCTAGCCTGGGATGCGTGAGACACTATCTCAAAAACAGTCACTTAAAAACGAAAATAGGCACTCCTTGCTAGCTATATGTGGAACTGAAACGAGATCAAATGCTGTGAATTTAATAGTGTTTATAAAAGATGAGCTTCATAGTTGCCTAGGTTGACACATTCTGTCCTGTCTACTTGGACAAAACTGTCACCACGGTTTGTGGAAATCCATTTATAGACTGGCTGTAACTCATACAAGTGATTTGGCTTTTTAAATTAACCCAGCTCTAACCCCCATTGATCCATGAAGGGCTAGAAAAAGTGTTATTCGATGAGAATAGAAACAGCAGTTGTGTGAAAATAAGTCGCCAGTGATTGTGGCAGTCATCAGGGAAGGCCCAGAATCGAGCTGTAACAGAGCCATCACTTGCCCTGCCCACAGCCAACTCCGTCTCCACTGCACTTGGGACGGACAGCTGCTGCACGAAGTTTCCTTTACCCCGGCTACAGCGCCAGCACACTCACTGCAGAACCATTTTAAGGCAGAAAACTAGAACCACCTAAAACTCTAGGCCCAATGGCATTTGTGCCTAACATTCCGGCACGCCTCACTTGAGTACCTTGTCTTCATGCTATTTTTACCCCGTTGAGAATCTATGTGTATGTATAAATATCACCACATTTTTAACGTATTGTTATATAAGCATGCTCCTAAGTCTCTGAAAATTATTATACAACTTAGTAATTACTACAGTGTATGAATATATGATTTTCAACTAAAACGTAATTTTAAAACTGAAATAGGGTATAGCCACAACAGCTCTCCTGAAAACAAAGAAAATAACCACAGTAAATGTGGTCACCTTCCTAAACTGCAAATACATTCAAAGGTGCTCAGGGCAGTTGGGATGCTGTGGAACACAGTAGGGATGCTCCATATCTGACTTCATGAAAAATTCCACACGCCAACTGGAATACCCAGCTGTTCAGGGGGCCAGGTCAGAATACCCAAAGTTCAGGGCCAGCCTGGGCTACAAGGTGAATTCAAGGCTGACCTGCATCGCTTAGTAAAACTCCACCCCCCGCCCCATATTAAAAAAACAAACAAAGGATAGGCTGGAGAATGACTCTGCTGCTTTTCCAGAGGACTTGGGTTCAGCTCCCAGCATCCACGGGGAAGCTAACAGCCATCAATAACTCCAGTTTCAGGAGATCTGACGGCCTTTTCTGGCTTCTGTGAGCACCATGCACATGTGTGGTGCACAAACATAGAAGCAGGAAAATATATAAAGTAAAACATAATAATAATAGATTTTAAGGTCTAGGGCTATAGCTCAGCATTTGACCCTTACCTAGCGTGTGCGAAACCTTCAGTCCCACACCCTAGTAAAAATACGCAATCACAGTCTCTCTCCCTGTCCCCCAGCACCCCACACCCCTCCCCTGTGTAGTCTTTTGTTTGTGGTACCAGCAATGCGGCACCTAACCTATGTGCCCTGAAGTTCCCGGTGCAACACTCAGCAATGCGAAGTCATTAGCGTCCTGCTGACTCCAGATGTTCTCATGCTTTTCCTTCTCTTGAATCATTTCCCCCAGGAGTGGTTCCCCAAATTCAGAGCTTGTTTTCACTGCCATGATTATTGCTCTGTACTACTGGTTCTATTAATTTCTTGTTTGGTCCTGCTCTACATGCTGACCCATGATTAATAAATAAAGATTGATATTTTAAAGGAAACTTTACAACACAACTTAAAACAGAAAATGACATTGTCTATGATAGCCATAAACTATTTTTGTCTTCTAGACATCTTGTATATTAATTTCTCCTTTTTTAAACAGGATGCTTGCAAATATGAAATATTGGGTCAGGATGGGATGATCTATAAGGAGTAGGGGAGTGGGACTGGATACAATCAAATACACTGTGTGCACATACGAAACCCTTAAAAAATAGAAGTACTACATTTTAAAGTAAAGAACAAACCGAGACTTTAAAAAAAAAAACCTAAATATAAAGTTTAAGGTTGGCTTTATATCCAGGCATAGTGCACACCTGTAATCCCAGCACTCAGGGAGCTGAGGCAAAAGAATTGAGGGTTTGAAGTTCAACTGAGTTTGAGGCCAGCTTGGGACACACAGGGAGACCCTGTCTCAAAAACAAACAAATCCTCACACCAAAAAGAAACAGACAAAAAATTGGCTTTCCATGTGAGTCACACTATTTGATGGTATCAGTTTTACACTTCGAATTAAAAATCTATATTAAATAAAAATCCTGGGTAGGGGGAAAGCCTCCACACTCACTGGTCGTCATAGCCTGTTTATTCCTGTGGGCTCAGCTCTGTAGAATATGGGTAGGACCAGGGCGTTGGTGCGGTATTTCTTATCAATAATTTAAATTATTCTTCTTTTAAAGGCTTAATGGAGGATTTGAGGAAGTGTAAAATTATCTTTCTGATGGGTGAGTAACAGCGCTCAACTTTGCTAATACAGTTGCTAATCATATTGTAATAGCAGAAAATTATATTCATCTCTCATTCTGTCCTGCTTTGAATTCATGTTCTTCCTTTGACCAAAATAATAGCCCTGAGGTTTCCAGATGGTTGCGTGCATAAATATGCAATTTAAGCTTTTTTTTTTTTTTTTGCCTTGTTGCTTTTCAACATAGAAAAAGGTGGGGCTGTGAGAATCTCAGCCCCAGAGCTCAGCTCTGTGGCAGTGGAGTGAATTACAAGGCCAAGGGGCTGCTGCGTGCTAAAGTCCAACACTCACTTTTGCTATTTGACTACCAACCCTCTATTAAAACTAAATACATGGGGACCACATATGAAAATATTCCTCCCGTGCCAGACACTATATTCTGCACAGCTCACAGTAAGAAATAGTCTAGTTTGGGGCTCGGTGTACAGCCCAAGGCTAGAGCACTTGCCTAGTATGCGTGAAGCCTTGGATTTGATCCCCAATAGCACACATACACACCAAAAAACTCATTTCTTCAATGTCCTAAGTAGAGCGATACTTTCTAGCTACTTGTTGGATAAAATGCCGTAAGATTAACACCTTCTGTTCACCCGCCAATGCTCCAGGTCACTGCAGATAACCCTCAAATGATGTCATAGCTGGGTGACCCAGCCCTGTCCCATCTCTGTTATACAGACAAGAAAGTGGACACTCAGGAAAGTTACGGGACTTAGCCAATATCATGGGGTAGAGATTAACTTTATTTGTGGGTGGGAAGGAACCAGTTTTGCAAAAATTTAAAAGGTGGGGAAGGAGATGGAGGTGTGACTTAGCGACAAGAGCTCCTGACAGCTCAAGGTCTTGGGTTCAATCCCAGCCCTCTCCAACACATGTCAACACAGGTCAGGTCGTCAGAATGCGTCCCAAAAGGTACTTTCCTGTTTGTTATCCAAGTGTGTGTATATATATAATATTATATGTAGTATTATATATGATATATATCATTATATATAATATATACGTATAGATACATATATTAGCAAGTACTCACTCCTTGTCCATTTTCCATAAAAGTATCTTTCTGTACTTACAAATAGTAAAAGTTTCCCTACCTCTTCAGGAATGGGAAAACAATGGTGTTATTCCCAGGGAAATACAACCAGATCAACTGTGTGCTGACCTTAGGGCACCCACCCTTGTGAACCTATGGGGTAAATCTCCCTCATTGCCGGGTGGGGAGAATGAAGCCCAGAGAAGCTGAGAGCTAGAAAGTCATTCGGTTACCTGGTGGCAGTCTGGAGACAAGGGTCTGTGACTACATCTCCTTGTGCCAGGCTCTCACCCTCCTCACAAAGCTACCTGAGCTGTCATCTGAGCTTCTGGCCTCTCACACATAAACTATTTGAGGGGGACTGTGGCCAGGATGGAGCAAGACACCTCATCCTAAGAAGAGAGTAATTACTGATCACATCCCCTGAGAAGCATTACTAAAGCGTTACAAAGAAGAAAAAGAGAAATCTGGTCAAGTGGGTGACGAGGCCAGCACAGTTTCCCTGAGGAAGCCATGCTGACGTAGAGAACTAGGAGCTGGTGAAGGGCCTCGTGGGAGGTGGCGGAAAGGAAACTCTAGCTGAGGACAGCAGGTGTCCATGAGAATGGCTGAGCTCAGTCTTGCCGGGGCTCCTTCGTTGGCCTCTGGTGGCCCTTAGCTCAGTTCTTCCGTTCTTGTTTTGTATTTATCTTAGGAAGTAAAAGTGTGTTTCTTAGCCTTTGCTGGATATCTTAATTCCAAAGGAAAATTGGTCCTGCATATGACTTACTGAAATGTTAACAAGCTGTGTTCTAGGCATGAGACCTTCATTGTACCATAATATATTCTAGTCTCTGCTCACATTTTATATTAGAAGCCAAATCGGGGAAAGGAGAGCGCCTTTATGGTTGATATCTAGATGCTTGGAGTAGGAATCCTTCATTATCATGTTGTTTTAATAATGTGATCCCCAAAAGCTTGTAACCATAATACAGCCTGGCTTCTGGTTGTCATTACCACCTCTGGCAATACTATTTCCAATTTTCCCACTGTTCTGACTCATAGCTTATGCCTTGGAAATACAATGTTGCCTCTGTGTATGGCATAACTGAAGACCTTGGCTCACCTGTGCAAAGCCCTGTGCCCTTCGTAGACTCAAAGAACACAGTGTGGAACCATAGACAGCAAGACTGAGCACGAGACCCTTTGGGTCCACAGAGCCCTCAGACCCTCTTTCCCTGAACACAAGAATTTTCTTGGATCTGACTAACATCTCCTGTTTTTCTACTTATTGGTCAGCTACTGCTCTGCTTGGAAAAATAAAACAGTTTACTGTTTAGACAGAAGGGACAAAGCCACTGTGATACAGGGAATTGGATTCTCTTTTTCTAAGGCATCTATTAAAATGAGGCCTAGGTTCCAAATACCCCGGTGACAAACAACAGAATGGCTATATTGTCATGGGTCTGTTTGAGGTCCTGAAGTCCCTGAGAACATGAAGGCACAGCGAGAACCGTTTGGGTAAATTTTAATAAGAGCCACAAGATGTCAATGGTACAAACGTGGTTCTGTCTACAGAAGGCTAGTGGGCGGGAGGTCTGGCTCAGTGGGTAGACTGCTCGCCTAGCACACGCGAGGCCCTGGTTCTGCCCCCAACACTGAAGGTAGCTAGAGAGGACCAAAAGGTCACGGTTGTAGGACGGAGGGGCTGCTTGTTTGTCCCGATGCCTGGCTAGTTTAGCCCCGAAATAATCACACAGAAACTCTTAATTAAATCACTGCTTGGCCCATTAGCTCTAACTTCTTATTGGCTAATTCTTACATCTTAATTTAACCCATCTCTATTAATCTGTATATCACCACAAGGTCATGGCCTAGCAGTAAAGTTTCAGCGTGTCTATCTCCGGCCGTGGATCCATGGCGTGTCTCTCCCAGCATTCAGGCCAGCTTTCCCCGCCTATCTACGTTCTGCCCTATTAACAGGCCAAGGCAGTTTCTTTATTCATGAATCAATAAAAGCAACACATAGACAGAAGGGCCTCCCATACCACAAGGTCATCTTTGGCTACAAAAGGGCTGTGTGGACAGCCTGAACTACAGGAAACCCTGTCTCAAGAAAAGGAAGACTCCTGAATTGTGCAGGTTACAACCAGTCAGAGCGGCCGTAGAACTGCAGATTGGCCACACCTAGGAAGACATGTTCATGTCTACACTTGAAACAGAGCTAATATTCCAAACACTCTTCCTGTGTTCAAGTACCGTCGGCCCCTGACAGACTGTCCTCATCACTATGTGCTAGCTGCCCCGTGAGAAAACAGATTTGTTGGAATAATGAATTCTCCAGGAAGTAGTGTGGTCTGTTCCCATAACAACCGACACAGCAATCAGGATTCCTGGACTGGAACTGGCAGGCACGGTGCTGGTGCTGGTGCTGTGTCTTGAGGGAGAGTGTTCAGGTTAATTAGGAGCCTCTGTGATGCCCCTTCCTTGCTGTTGCACAACCTCTCACCAAGAGCACTGGCTTTGCCCCTGAGGCTCAGGCCTAGGGAGAATCCGGCCTCCTTAGGCCTTAAGACCTAAGCTGCTATGCAGCAGGTAGTCGTGGTCTCCACCATCCCAGAGGGAGGAGTGTTCAGGGACTGTGCTCCCTCCTCACCAAAGAGCCAGGTACAAGGATAAACTTAGCTGACTGCCGACTTCTGTATGAATATCACCGTTCCGTTCCTGAGGAGAGCAGTCCGGTGTCTGTCTGTAGAGAAATACCTTTTCTAAAGACACGGGCACTGTCCCTGTAGGTCAAGCGAGCAGTCCACAGGACTCTGTGGAGACTCCACAGGCTTTGGATACTCCCATACATGACTCAGCTTTGCTCACACAAGATGGCCCAGCCACTGCTGAATATGGAAGCATTTGGCGAATGTGCTTCAAAGAGCGTCTCTGTGTCCCACCACGGCGTGGCTGTCACTTTAATAGCCTCTTCTATTACTCCTCTTCCTCCCTCTCCCCTTCTCTTGAGTAGTATCTTGCTATTGCCCAATATCTTTTGGCTTCATTCTTTCATTCTCCACTTTTCACTTCTGTCTGTGCCCAAAGCATCCCATAATCTGAGTTCACATTGACTCACCCAAAGCCTTGATAGGAGAGCTATCAGTGTTTGGAAACCACATCTGGCTAATCGGGTGAGAGGCGACGCTAATGGCATAATGACGGAGCCATCACTCAGTGCTGGAGCTTCCGGAGTGTCAGGACACAGATGGCCTTGTTTACGTTGCCATTGGTGCTATGGGGAACTGTGTTTAAGTATTGTGTTGGCAATCTTGATTACCAACTTAACTGGGTTAATAAATACCTCTAGCTATGTCTGGGAGGGGTCTCCAAAGAGGACTGTTAGATCTCTGACCTAATAATCGGCGGAATTACTGATCCATTGGTGGAGTCATAAGAAGATGACATTATTGGGGGAGGGTGACAGTGTAGGAGGTGGGACCTTGGAGGAAGGAGTTCACCGGGACCTGCTCTGGGGGATAGGTCATGTCCTACCACTTCCTGTTCCCTTTCTCGCTGTTTCTTGGCTGCCATAATGAGACATGTTCAACCCTACCATGCCCTCACAGCCGTGACGGAGCAACCCCTCAGAACCGCAGCCCCTCTTCCGTCATTCAAGTGGCTTGTCACAGGTCTTTTGTCATAGCAAGGTCAGAGTCTAACTAGTGTCATCTTTGAGAGACATTCAGATAAGATTCTGTGTTATTACAGGCCTTTTTAGCCAGTGTGCATAGTCTTATTTCTTTTCCTAGAGAACTGAGAGTTTTTCCTAAAATTCAATATTTTATGATTGCTTTGACTTCATTGTAACCCCATTATCTTTGCGTAGTTCCCCGTTCATATGAAAGAACTGTGAATTACCTTTCGGGAGTATCTGCTTGGGGATCAGCACGAATATGTCGGTTTCATCAACTCGTGAATTTATTCATATCTGATAAAAAAAACAACAACAATTCGAAGCTTTTCAAGTCCCCCTCATGGCGAGAGGAAGTGGCTTCCATTTAGTGCTTGACATGGGCAGGCGCTGGAGAAAGCACTCCAGAGTTGCTTCATTTCCCAGGAAGGCAGAAAGCTAAACGATGAATTAGAAAATAGTATATGTTTGGGTGGGGTGGGGGGTGTGAAACGCTCTCAGTGTTGTCAAGAAACACTCTCGGTTGTTCCCTCACTTTTTAAAACATGTTTGCCAGACACTGGGGCCTGACAAGTCACAGCTGGCTCCTCCGAAAGTAAACAGATCTACAGCCACACTGCCGTGCCTGAGCCTCGTGTTATCTCGGAAGCCACGTGGGTCTGGGCCTGGATAGCACCCTGGAAGGAGGCATCAGGAAGGGCATTCAGTTAAAAAGGCAGCTAGTTCAGCAGTGCTGCCGCACACATACCCTTCCTCCAGGAAGCAGTTATTCCTCTGCGGGCCCAATGGCTTTATGAGCATGTCCTACTTAGTAAAATAAACAGGGCAAGGCGATGCCAGTCCTTAGTCCCAGCACTCAGGAGGTAGAGGCAGGGGGAACTCTCAGTTTGTGGCCAGCCTGCTCTACGTCAAATTTCAGGCCAGCCAGGGCTACATAGTGAAAATCTATCTCAAAAGAATTAATAATGCATACTTAAGAGTATTTTTTAATCATCATCATTATTATTAATATTATTTTGCTTCACCAAAGTGTCCTTAAGTGAAATTAATTCAAGAACACTGTGGTCAAAAACATGAACCAGTGAGATGGCTCACCGCTAAAGGTGATTAGCTGCCACCAAGCTTGAGGACTTGTCTTTGATCCCTGAAGCCTACATGGTAGAAGAGAGAACTCACTCATACAAGTTGTCCGCTGCCCCTCACACACATGTTGTGGCATGCATGCATACATTCTAAATAAATGAATGTAGGGAAAATTAAAGAAGCCTAGAATGACTAGTTCAGCTGGATTCTGATACTTTAATTCAGTCATTCTAATCCTTGCCTCCGCCGTCCATGGAAAGCAAACAACACTTTAGAATTACAATGCAAGTAGGGGCCCCCAGTGTCTGTGAGGCAGACTCAGAGAACCAGCAGCTACAGGGAAGTGAGGGTGGAGACGGTGCATGGGACCAAAAGAGAGCCTTTGGGTTTAGGCATCTCGGAGGGGAGGGTCCCCTGACGTCTGGCGGCATTGGCTGACAGTTGTGGAGGGTTGAAGTTGAGGGGAGAGACAGGGAGGGAAGCAGAGGAAAATGTAGAGCTCAATAAAACCAAGAAAAGAAAAAAAAGAAAACACAGTCACAGAGAAAGTGTCAGAGGACAGCGCCACATCTCCAGAAAGGCCCCGCTTCTGCGACTTCTGGAGGTCTGGACTGCTCTGAAAGTCTTCCTGGACCCAGGGGCACAGGGCACATGTAAGAGGAAACAGAACAAGAGTGTGTCAGAAGACCAGCTTCGCATCAGCAAAGTGGGAAGAGCCAGGGCAACGGGGAGAGCAAAGAACCCTTAAGGTGGAGGGAAGCCCTGATCTAAAGACAAACCAAACCAAGATCATCAGAATGGCCACACTGAGCTACGGAACCCAAAGCTAGACTGGAACCCCAGGTTAGACTCTGGCTTCTGCTCTTTCTTGAAGCAGACAGCTCAAGAGCCAAGCAATGGGCAATTTTGCGCCCACTTGACTGGGTTATGTGTCACCCAGACAGTGGGCAGAGCGTGGATTCTGGGTGTGTTTTGAGGTTTTTTTCCAAGTGAAAACTCCATTTGAATCCATAGACCAAATAAGGAAGACCGGACCTCACCAATATGGGTGAGCACCATTCAGTCTGTGGTGCTGGAGTGCAGAGGGATTGGGGAGGAGTGGAACACAGAAGAAAAAGTGGGATTCTCTGTCACTTCAGGAGTTGGAACTCATCTACCCTCCCTTGGACATCACAGCTCCAGGTTCTTCAGCCTTCAGACTCTAGAGCTTATGCCATCCACCTAGACAATCAAATTGCCAGAACCCTGAGAGGACTCATGCTTCTTAGATGTTAGGGCTTAGCTCAACGCCATCAGTTTCCCTGGTTCTGATCTGAGATGGCCACAATGGGACATTTCGGCCTTCAGAGTCAAGTAATCCACTTCTCACAATTAATTCCCTTGTTTCTGTTGCTTTAGTTTGTGAGATAAGGCTTCATAGCCCAGGCTGGTCTCAGTCTTGACCCAATCCTCCTGCCACAGCTTCCTGAATGCTTGGGTAGTAGATTTGTGCCATCATACCCTGTACCAGACTATGAGTCTCCTGGCCAATGAAGCTGGGTTGCCATAGAGACGTAAGTTTCCATCTGACTCCCAGCCTTTGGCTGGGTCTAGCTGAAGACACACACACACACACACACACACACACACACACACACACACACACACACACTTCCCTCCATGAAAGTGCACAGATATTGAATGACTCTGTCACGCTGCCTTGGCCCCAGCACCTGTATTTTCAAACACCCGGCCATTCAGGGGAAAAAAAGGCAGGCGGACATTGCAGTACTTGCCAAGACAGCCCTTGAATGCATCATCAGCTGAGACATTTCTCTAGGGGAGAAATGTGGGCACTGTGTCCTCAGAGAGAACCCAGTGGCATAGACTTTACACTGCGAATGGACGCCATGTCCAGTAGGGGCGGCATGAGCTCTTTCTTCATTGACTCAGACAAAGTGAATGAGAAACGCTGCAAAAGACTGAGATTCAAAAGCACGCGACCAATCCTTGGAATACTGCATGATGCAGCCAAGCTTCTTTCTCTCCTCCGTTCCTTCATTCTTCTTCAAGTTTTCAATGATTTCCTCCAAGAAAGCAGTACTGCTCACTTCATGGTCATCGGGAGTAGCAGGCCGGCTCAAGAAAGGAAGGAACACAGTCTGTGTGCCTGCCGGGCACAACAAAGACAGCCCCACACCTGCCGCCTCCTCCCCCTGCTGAGGTCCTTCTAGGAGCCCAGTAACACTGACTGAAATGCCGGTCTAGTCTCACTGGAGCCTGTGCTAACAGCCGAGTTATTCAACGGAACGGTGAATGCACCTTGTGCTCTACTGCGTGAATTTACCAAGCTAATTTCAATGAGTGCCTCAGTTTCCTGAGGGGTGTGTGTGTGTGTGTGTGTGCGCGCGCGCGCTCGTGGCTTGCCTGAAACTCATTGTATAGCCCAAGCTGGCATAGTTCTCACAGAGATCTGCCTGCCTCTTGAACTTGCCTTGACTTTGCACGTAAATGTCCCCCTTCCAGGTTCTGCTTTAATGAGATGTGTCATGTCTCTCTACGACAGTGCTCAGTTTTGGCGGAATTGAACAATCACTGACTTGTCACAGTGAAAGTCAATGGAGCTTACTAGCAAATGGTCCAGCCAGATCACATGACCCAATTTAAGCCACAAAACCGTGAAGCCGTTCATGAAAGGTGGCTTTTAAATGGCGGCTCATGTTTGGTATCACGACAAACCTCCTTTCTTGGTTGCGTTTCTTACGGCAAATCTGTGGGTCTGTGGTGAAAACCTGGCACCACCCTGACTGACACAGGACTGTGTGGTGTGTGTGTGAACTCCAGAGGGCTGACACAGGACTGTGTGGTGTGTGTGTGAACTCCAGAGGGCTGACACAGGACTGTGTGGTGTGTGTGTGAACTCCAGAGGGCTGACACAGGACTGTGTGGTGTGTGTGTGAACTCCAGAGGGCTGACACAGGACTGTGTGGTGTGTGTGTGAACTCC
>PVIU01013050.1:0-57541 GCA_004026605.1 Ondatra zibethicus | reverse complement strand
GTAATGAATCAAATGGACTTAATAGACATCTATAGAACATTCCACCCAAACAGGAAAGAATATACCTTCTTCTCAGCATCTCATGGAACCTTCTCGAAAATTGATCACATACTCGGTAACAAAGCAAACATCCACAGATACAAACAAATTGGAGTAACCACCTGTGTCTTATCGGATCATCATGGAGTAAAGTTAGAATCTAAAAACGACTCCACCCCCAGAAAGCCTACAAACTCATGGAAACTGAACAGTCAACTACTCAACCACTCCTGGGTCAAGGAAGAAATAAAGAAAAATTGAATTTTTCTTTGTAAAATTTCTGCTGCAAACATTTATGTGTATGAGTGTTTTTCCTGCATGTGTGTGCAGTGTGTATCTGGGGTCCATGACGATCTGAGGAGTACATTGAATCCTCTTGAAACTGGAGCTAATGGTGGTTGTGAGGGCCCATGTGGGTGCTGGGAACCAAACTCAAGTCCTCTGTAACTAATACTACTGCTGCTTTACTCCTAAATAGCAGTTTAGCTTAGCCTACGTATTTCATATAAAATACAATTATTACTTAGTTATTCACACTTCAAAATTTCTATTGTTACTTTTTAAAATATTACTTGAATTAAAGTTTGGCTTTTCTATTTTCAAAGGGAAGAAATTTAAAATTTGTCTTTTTAATTATTGACATTTAACTTAATTATGGTTTAGATACCAATTCTCTGCAAACTTGACTTCCTGTACCCTTTAGCATAATCAATATTTGCAAATGTCCCAAGTATGCATGAAAATAATTAGTATTCTCGGATGGTTGTCTGCAGAATTCAATTTATGTCCATTAGTACTTCTTAATTGCATTTTCTAAATCACAAATGATTAATTTTACTGGAATGGTCTGCCAATAATCAAGACAAATTGTGTTGAAATTTCACTAGTAAAATGTCATGTTTTCTGAGTTCTACAATAAATATATTTTTTTCACTTTTTTAGATTATGCTATGTAGCCCATGCTGTCCTTCACACCATGGTCCTTCTAGGGCAGCCTCCTGGGAAATCTAAGATAATCTGCACATCTGAATGCCAACTTATTAGTAAACAAGTCTATCAACTAAGACCTTCCTGCGATTGACATATTCTTGGAATCCTGAGACTGAAGTTGTATGCCATGATGCCCAGCCATATATTCTTCCATTTCCAGTATTTTGAAATTTTTTCTTTATTCCCTAAGAGTACAATGTCATCAGCTGTGTTGTTTCATTAAATAATTCTGTTATGCAGATCTATTTTCTATCTCCTGTAGTGATTTTTTTTATTTCATTACTGTTGCTGTCTTTTGATTGTTGGTTATTTTGATTTGGGTTTGTTTTTTTTATTTTGCCCTAAACTTTAATTTTAAAATAGTAATATAGATGAACTATTGTTGTAGGAGTCTGCTTGTTTGTTCCCAGCAGCTCAGACTCAAAGTAATCACACAGAAACTGTATTGTTTAAATCACTGCTTGGCCCATTAGCTCTAGCTTCTTATTGGCTAGCTATTACATATTAATTTAACCCATTTCTATTAATCTGTGTATTGCCATGTGGCTGTGGCTTACCAGCAAGTTTCTGTCTTGTGTCTATCACTGGCAGGGCTACATGGCATCTCATGACTCCACCTTCTTTCTCCCGGCATTCAGTATAGTTTTCCCTACCTAGCTCTGTTCTCCCCTGCTATAGGCCAAAGCAGTTTCTTTATTAATCAATAGTAATCACAGCATACAGAGGAGAATCCCACATCAAACTATCATTTCTGTTATCATTAGTATTTGTATGGTGCTTTTTAAAATTATTTTAACTTCAGCCAACTATATCTTAGACTTTAGATACATAATTTGTGACAATGTTCATTTCTGTAGATTTATTTAAAGTCATTGTGAAAAAATTCACTGTCAATTTGGTTCTCTTTAAGATTTTTAAATTATTATTTACATATTTAAGCTTCCTTAATTTTTGACTGCCTATCCTTAAATGTAACTATTATTAACCGGTATTTGACTTTTGAATTTTCTGTAATGTTATGAAGTATTCCTACTTATTATAATTTTTGAAGATATTGCTAGATGGCAACCCTGAGCTCATTAACCTTGACTCTTACAATTTGTTAGCTTTTCATACATTTAGATAGCATTTCATTTGATCAATACTGATTTTTTTATCCCAGATATTTCTTCCACAATAATTCTTCTTTTTGAAATATAGCTACCTTAAAAACTGCAAAAGGACCATTTCTCAACTGCTGTCCAGAACAAACCGTTTTAGGTATATGGAAAGAGACTGTTCAATGCATTTAGACAGATATAAAAAAAATGTTCAAAATTTATTCCTTCAGTTTTAGTAGCTCTCTTGGATGTGAACACCATCAGATTTTGTTTATATGAATATAGTCTCCTATTAACTATATATTAAAATCACAGCTTTGTTAAGTATATAACATGAAGTTTCTATATAGGTTTTCCCAGTGGTTCACTGTCTTTGCCATTCTTTGTGTGTATGATAAAGTCAGTTGTAATGACACATTGTTTTTAACAGTTCAAAACATTAGTCAAGACACCAACTGCAATATCTTCTATCTTTTGCTGTATAGATGCAATGTTTACTGTTTCTGCTCATAAAGTGTTCTTTCATACTTGGTTTTCAGTTGTGAATTTTTTTCCACGTATTTCATGCAACTTATGTGCTCCAAATACTTATTATCTTATTTGCTTCTTCAACTGTTCATAACTATGGAACACTAGTAAGCACAGAGTGTACATCACTTCCATGGAGGATCTCAAGCCAATGGATTGATATTTATACAGATTTATATGTCCCAATATATCATTAGTTCAAAACTTAGACATCCAATAGCAGTTGTGCTAAAAGAAAAATCTTTTCTCAAAGCATTCAGCAATTTTAGTTTCCACAGTACTTATATCATAGCAGAGATTATCTTTGGGGACAAGATTAGTCCTTGAACAATAGCTTTGAAAATTTAAGACTGGTCATGTCCTGTGTTATACAGGTTATGCTTTTTATGCACCTTATGAATGATTGCATTATAGTACCTAGTAAGACATAACACAGAACTCAGAAATCATTCAGAGTTGAGAATAAGTGACTGCCGCACGTTCAGCTCTAAATGGGGCATTTCTAGCAATCAACTCCACTAGGCTTTGGGAACAATATGTGGGAAAGAGGGCAGACATAACAAAAGAAGATAAGTAAGAGTTGGAATTTTGAGGAAGATTTTCAGGCATGGCAAGGCTACTAAACTATTAAAATAGAAGCAGATATCATTAACTTAATAAAATTCAAGCCACCAACAGTCTTTCACGGAGGGATAAGAATAGTTCTTATCACGTTCCATCCATCTCTAAAGACATATAGGCACTTGATGGTTGCTCGAAGAGGAAGAGACATTTCTCTTCAGTAGAGCCACTAATAAATTGTCCATTCTCCTAGAAATTACCCCTTATCTAGGCTCTGCTCTTAACATCCACTTTATGATAACTTAAGCATACTTGGATATATTACATTATTTACTTTTCAGAAGCTGGAACTATACATGCCAATAGAATCATGTGATACCATTTTAATATTAAACCTACTGCTACTTGTGACTTTGAACCTATATGATGCTACTATATGATATTACTTCCTTAGAATTTCAATATTCCATAACAGCTAAATGCATTCATATCAAGATTTGATCTTACTGTTGGCTACCACCTTAATTTGCTCATTTCTTCTTTGTAAATTGTATATGGGTTTGGTTGAATTTCAGTTTACATAGCATTTTAGAAATGTAGTTTTTACCTTTCAAGCCATTAGAGTTTTAGAATTTCCAGTGTTGCAGTGAAGGTTTCAGTTAAGGAGATAGTTATCTCAAGGCTTGATGGTCCTGGATTATCTTGGAACATAGTTCATTCACATAGATGTTAATTGTTTCTTTGGGTTGATTGGAGGGTCATGTGAACCATAACAAAGGCTGCTTGCGTATCTTTATGTGATAGCTCAGATCACTCAAAATTAGTGGCATTCTAAAATAAACAAAACAGCCCCCCCATAAAACCCTTAAAAAAAATCCACTTTATGTTCAGCCTATACCACATAGTACAAAAGAGCAGAAAAATTTGCACAGCAGTGCATGCTTTGAAACAACTTTTATGTCATGAATAAAATTTTTTCATAAGTGAGAAAACATATTGCTATGGTAACAAGACAGCAATAACACCAGTACTCGTGATGCCTGACATGGCAAAAGTCAATGAGCAAAAGCAGAAATAAAGCCTCTAAGTTGTACTGTATTCAGCAAAGACAACAGGCTAACTCCCCAAAACACTACCTTGCATTGAATCCCAATGACCACGGTGACACAAGAAAGAAGAGCCATCATTCTAGAATTCAGAATGCCTTGCTGGTCTAGTGGACAGCTCTTTATCTTAAACTTGTAATATCTGGGGTTTTCTCATTAGCATCCCTTATACTCTTCTCCAATTCCAGGGATGCCAGAGTTGATGCATTCTTAGAACACTGGGTCTAGTGAAATCTGTCAGTGGCTGGGTTGATGAAAAGTGCTTAACCAAAAGAAAACAAACTCTCTCTGGCTCTCTGTCTCTGTCACTCTCTATCTCTCTGTCTCTTTGTCTCTGTCTCTGTCTCTCTCTCTTCTCTGTGTGTGTATGTGAGTGAATGTGTGTGTGTTTAAGGTGGGGCTCTCCCTGATCATCTCTTCTGGAGATCCATCCTGGGAGGTAATATGATTGCTCATGATGCCAGATGGTATTGATGCATCATGTTTGGAGGCTAATAGGGAATTTATGAGGAAGAGATTGTGCAGAGTTACCAACACTATTTACCTAATTTTTCTTGGGAACAGAGAGGAGCTGGTCCTGGGTCAAGCAATGAGACTCAGCAGTCGCTGGTAAGAACAAAGTCTAGTGAAATATGCAGGATGGCAAGCTGCCACCATCACCAGTCAGAGCCACACTGGCCGAGGACTTTGCTCACAGGCCGAGATTTCAGCATCAGTGTGGTAAAGCTAAAGGTGTCTTTCTGGGCGAGTGCTGCAGCTAGGCAGATCTAGTTTATGAGCTACCCCAGACCAAAATGGCGTGGGAACTGTCCAGGAGTGGAGCAGGAAAAGGGACCCATGGCAATCAGAATCACATGGGCTCTGGGCACTGGTGAAAGGGATGGACTCTGCCTGACCCATTTACTTTCTTCTCTGGAAAGTTTCCTCTTCCTGCAAAAAGCAAGAACATGGCAGTGAGTCAGTGCTGTCTAATTTTACCTGTGTCCCTGGTGACCCTGTCTTCCCAGCATGAGGACTCAAGGACCAGCATCCCACCCACAGGTCGGAGAAGGTCATCACTGGCCTCACTCAAAAGAAGATGAGTCTGTTTTAATAGGGTGCTCTCATCTCTAGGTGAGTGTGGGAACACTGACAGGAAGGAAAATAACTACGTTTTCTTCCAAAGCTGCCCAAAACGGTTTCTACAGTAATGGTGAAAACAGGACTCCTTGCATCTCTGGACATTTTCTAGTGCAGGCTGTAATGAGCGAGAAAAATGTCTTGCTTTTAATAGCTAATCCTCTGATGCTTCATGTGTGGGAAGGTAAGTTGATGTAGAAAATAATCGGTGCTGAAGATAGAGATTGAGCTCAAAACAGCCCCCTTGCCTGGTCCACTGCGTCACTTAGCTGTTGTTAGCACAGCTGGAAAATTGGCACTTGTTTGTAACAGTTATTTTCAGCAGGGATGGCACAGTCCCACCATGCACAAAAAGTCCGACCCAGAGGCCAGATGAGAGGGATTCAATGTAACATGAGAGCCGGGCTTGTCAGGGTTTTTGTCCTGCCCGGTCCCCCAGCCATTTAGTCCCAGAGAAAATCACACAGAGAGTCTACAATAGGTTATAAACTGATTGGCCCATTAGCTCAAGCTTCTTATTAGCTCTTATAATGTATACTAACGTGTTATCCTTATCTATGTTAGCCACATGGCTCGGTACCTTTTTCAGTGCGGCAAGTCACATCCTGCTTCTTCCGTGGTCTGGGCAGGACTGCAGAGGAATGTGCTTCCTCCTTCCCAGCATTCTCCTGTTCTCATTGACTCACCTATACTTACTGTCTGGTTGTCCCATCTATACTTCCTGCCTGGCGAATCAGCATTTATTTAAAACATGACAGCATACAGACAATTCTCCCACACCAATTCCCCCTCTTTTTTTTTTAAACAAAGGAAAATATCCAAAGTCCATTTTTTGCGAATGTGGGTGTCGTATGCCAGGCTACTTCTAGGGGGTGCTGATGATCTTATGGGGACCTAAAGAAAATTTAGAATTATGATCAAGTCCTGACTGGAGTATCCTATGAGGCTTGATCATCTCAGGCAGCAGTCTTGAATCTGTTCTGGATGTAGAACTCTGATATCCAGGCCATCTGTTCCTACTGGAGATTTCTCAGGTGGTCTTCTTTGATCAAACCTGATTTTTCTTAAATCAGAATGAATCCACAGCCTCTCATTTACTGTAGAAACAAAAGCAACATCTCTTCTCCAAAGTAACATACCTTTTGACTTCAATTTTGAAGTCAAGGTATTTTCAAAATACCTATCTTGGGTTAGTTCAGCCGCATTTATAAGCAAATATCTTTTAGCAGCTGTTGTTCCTTCCTCAGCATTCAAACAATTCAAAGAGAGCATAATAACATACAGTATCAAGATTCTCTCTGTAGTTTTCATTTTTACGTGGCTTTATTTTAACCTCTATTTCCTTTATTTTTACTTTTAACTTTTGGCTTCTTGAGACAGATTCTCTGTGTATCTTTGTCCTGGAACTCCCTCTGTAAACCAGGCTATCCTTGAACTCACAGAGATCTGCCTGTCCTTGCCTCCCCAGTGCTGGGATTAAAGGTGTGTGCTACCACTCCTTGAACTCACAGAGATCTGTCTGCATCTGCCTCCCAGGCATTGGGATTAGAGGCAGGTGCCACCACATTTTGAACTTGCAGAGGTATCTCTGCCTCCCCAGGGTTGTGATTAAAAGTGTACACCACCACACCCAACTACTCTCTTTCGTTTTGATTTTAAGAACTTTAACCTTTTTCTTGCATATATTTTTAACACAGTATAAACAATTTAGAGGTTTTCTTCGTCTTTGAATCTCTCCTTACTGTATATCTCTCCCTTTCTGACCTCATGACTCTGCAATTTGCCAAGCAATACTTAGAGTATTAAAGCCGTGGCTCTGCCAACTGGATCCAGCCCATTTCTTAGCTCCCTGAGATTCCTGCCAGCCTCATAGCTGAGGTACCAGCTGTAGCCACATCCATCGCCACAACTCTATGGCATTTCAAGGTCCCTGCCAGCAAGCAAACTGCAGAAGTGTACTCACAAACCACACTCAGATGCTCCATAGTCAGACCACCTGCCTGAAAGAGTCAGAGTTTGCCCTGGTAGGATGGCCCAGAAAGCCAGCATTTTAAAACAGCACAGCTTTTTTTTCCTGCTATAGCTGAAAACCGAAAAGCATGCGATCAGCTTTTCATAAAAACTATTTAACTTAAAAGAGCTGCAAGGTTTTGCAGCTAAAGCTGAGTCAGGAAGCCTCTTTTAAATGAGAGCACTTGCTTGCCTCTAGTAAGCAGAGCAGACCCGAGAAATTGCTGCTACCAAGAAAACACAAGTAATGCTGTTATTTTGTTCTAGAATTACTTGCCAAGCTGTCTCAGGCTTTATGTGGGTGCAATTACCCACTTGGGCATCATGCTGCCCAAATCCCTCCCTTGTCGTTCCAGACTCCTTTAGCTGAACCTCCTGTGTACTCTATGCTTAGAGGAACACCATCTACCTCCCTCCTCTTTGGGGTACAACATTAAGCCTATTTCTCCCCACTTCAGTAATCCCTAGGGGTCCCTTAAAGCTGGTCGGAGTCTGTCCTGAGTGAGTGGGGTCTAGAGGTTATCTCCAAGGGTAGTGTTTGTCTGAGCCTGCTTGGGTCAGGGAGGTGACAGAGGTGAGAGGTACAGGAGGATCACACTGACCATGGGTGGTCCTCAGACAACATGTCCAAAGCCAGTGACTTCCTTGGGTCCTAGTGCTGACACTGTCACCTTCTTTCTCAGCCACTGTTCCTAGCATCCGCTCTCTTTGAGGCTTTATCTTGATTGTGTGGATATGAACAGCTTTATTGTTTGTTTTACAACCCTGTCAAAACCTCCCTCTTCTCCTCTCAGTCCTTTCCTCCAACTCCCTTCTCTTTCTAGCCCCAATACACTCTTTCTCTGTTTCTGTTTAGAAAAGGATAGGTATCCCATGAGTACCAACAAAACATGGCATAAATCAAGTTGCATGTATTAAGGTTGGACAAGGTGACCCAGTATGAGAAGTAGGATCACAAAAGTCAGGATAACAGTTGGAGACAGCCCCTATCCCTGCTGTTAAGAATCCCACAAGAGGACCTGTTTTGGGAGGCTTCTTGTTCATTCCCTGCTGCCGAAAACCAAAACAATCACACAGAAACTATATTATTTGCAATACTGTTTAGCCAAAAACTTAAGTATATTTTTAGCCAGCTCTTCTATCCTAAACTAACCCATCTCCATTCATCTGTATGTCACCACATGACTGTGGCTTACCAGCAAGGTTCCAGGGCTTCGGTCTCCAGCAGGTGGCTACGTGGCTTTTCTCTGACTCTGCCTATTCTCTAGATATATCTCTTTCAGCCTGGCTTTACTCTGTTAAGCCATTGGCCAAAAGCAGCTTCTTTATTAACCAATGGCAATAAAACATATTAACAGCATACATCACCTCCCACATCATCTCCTCTTTTCTGTCTAAATAAAAAGGAAGGTTTTAACTTTAACATAACAAGATTACATATAACAAAACAGGTATCAAGCAAGAATTACAATTACAATATTTATAACTAATTTATCTTTTATCATAACTAAGGAAAACTATAATTATAACTATTCTTCAACTCTATCAAAGACTACAGAAGGATGTAATATTACCTAAGTAAACAATAAGTTCATTGTAAGCAATATTAAAACTCTAGAATTTACAGAGACATCTCATTGCTTGGACAGTCACCCAAACTTCTTTCGTAACATTGGGGTACCTATATTCAGCCTATAGGCCCATAGTATCCAGAAGACTTTTCTGTGAAGCAAGAACTTTGAAGATCTCTTATACCTTGTATTGGCAAAGTTCATCTGTTCCTTTCTTCTGTGTTTTGCAGAATGTCTGGCATACTCTTTCGTGAAGCAGGAACCCTGAAGGATGGTCTCACCTTTAGGCAAGATCAGCAGTCATATTTCTGTGGGTTCTGCATGTCCAATTTATACAGCATACCATCAATTAGTCCAGGCAAGAACAGTTTCTTGCCCAAATGGCTAACAAACTCCATGAGAGGCCTCTTCAATGACCATCATCCTCTTGAAGTAACTGGTGCTGCCAGGAACAGATGTGTTTCATTGTCATGAAGTCTTAAATTTTTAAAGCATTTCAATGCCATATTCTGTTAATCTTTCAGAGTTTTGAAGAATAACTATCCATCTGAAATATATCTCTGTATATCTAGAAAACCTAACATGACTACAAGCTTGACTATTATAGATGACTATCTATTAACCTATATTTCTTAATTATACATTACATTTTTAAATGAGCTACACAAACACAATACCTTAATCAAGAGCAGAAATATGTATATAACAAAATTGACCTAAAATTTGTATCAATAGACCAAGACCCATACCAATGCAAAGTATTCATATCTATAGCATATCCTCCTTTATTTTTTTATTTTATTTTTATTTTTTATTTATTTTTTTTACAGATCTTGCCTCAAGTTTATTTGTAAAAACAGCATAAAGTCCTGGTCATCTGCGAATACTGTGTAGATATTCACACCTGTCCATCTGTCTTCACATTGGCAGACTGAGACCGTTTTTATGGGGCCTTCACAGGGACCTGGGCACCTTTGGGAGCCTGAGCTGGAGCTGAGGCCTCTGCCTTGGTTTGAACTTTGAGCTTTGTTTTTTGGAGCCTACGACCCCTTGGCCATGTAGCTTCTAATCCACTTCCCAAGCTTGAGGTGAGCAATGAAAGCAAGATAGCTGAGATTGTGGCTGGAGCCCTTTGGCATCTTGGGCTTCACCACCTTGGGCTTCACCAGGGCCTTGATGACCTCTTCACGTGCACTCATGGCCTATGCATTATTTGCCTGCATCTTCTTCAGGCCTTTCTTGTTGTGCTTCTTGGCAAAGGGCATGTCTAGACAGAAAAGAATAGAGTAAAGCATGTTTTCCTGGTAGCAGCAATTTCTCAGGTCTGCTCTGCTTGCTAGAGGCAAGCAAGCACTCTCATCTAAGAGAGGCTTCCTGACTCAGCTTTAGCTGTAAAACCTTGCAGCTCTTTTAAGAGGTCCTGCATGAACACTTAAATAGTGTTGATGAGAAGCTGACCGCATGATTTTCAGTTTTCAGCCGTAGCAGGAAACCAGCTGTGCCATTTTAAAATGCCGACTTTCTGGGCCATCCTGCCAGGACAAACTCTGACTCTTTCAGGCAGGCGGTCTCACTATGGAGCATTTGAATGTCGTCTGTGAGCAGAACGCTGCAGCTTGCTTGCTGGCAGGAAGCTTGAAATGCCATAGAGTTGTGGCAATAACCATGGCTCTGGCTGGTACCTCCACCATGAGCCTAGAATCTCACAAAGCTAAGGAATGAGCTGGATCCAGTTGGCAGAGCCACGGCTTTAATCCTCTAACTATTGCTTGGTAAATTAAAGACTCATGTGGTCAGAAAAAGAGAGATTCAAAGATGAAGAAAACCTCTAAAGGGTTTACAGTGTGTTAAAAATATATGCAGGCTTGAAAAAAAAGTTAAAGTTCTTAAAATAAAAAAGAAAGAAAGAGAGTAGTTTGGTGTGGTGATACACATACCCTTAAGCCCAACACTTAGGAGACAGAGGTAGACTGACCTCTGTGAGTTCAAGGTGTGGTAGCACACACCTTTAATCCCAGCACTGGGGAGGCAAGGACAGGCAGATCTCTGTGAGTTCAAGGATAGCCTGGTTTACAGAGGGAGTTCCAGGACAAAGATACACAAAGAACCTGTCTCAAGAAGCCAAAAGTTAAAAGTAAAAATATAGGAAATGAGGTTAAAATAAAGCCACGTAAAGATGAAAACTACAGAGAAAATCTTGATACTGTATGTTATTATGCTCTCTTTGAATTGTTTGAATGCTGAGGAAGGAACAACAGCTGCTAAAAGATATTTGCTTATAAATGCGGCTGAACTAACCCAAGATAGGCATTTTGAAAATACCTTGACTTCAAAATTGAAGTCAAAAGGTATGTTACTTTGGAGAAGAGATTTTGCTTTTGTTTCTACAGGAAATGAGAGGCTGTGGATTCATTCTGAGTTTAGAAAAATCAGGTTTGACAAAGGAAGACAACCTGAGAAATCTCCGGTAGGAACAGATGGCCCAGATGGCCCCGTTCTACATCCAGAACAGGTTCAAGACTGCTGCCTGAAATGATCAAGACTCACAGGATACTCTAGTCAGGACTTGATCATAATTCTAAATTTTCTTTAGGTCCCAATAAGATTATCAGTGCCCCCAACCAGCAGGAAGTAGTCTGAAATACTATGCCCACATTCCCAAAAAATGGACTGTGGCTATTTTCCTTTCTTTAAAAAAAAAAAAGAGGGGGAAGTGGTGTAGGAGAACAATTCTATATCTGTCAATTATGTTTTAAATAAATGCTGATTGGTCAGTAGCCAGGCAGGAAGTATAGGCAGGAAAAGCAGACAGGAAGTAGAGGTGGGTCAATGAGAACAGGAGTATTCTGGGAAGAAGGAAGCTCTTTCCACAGTCCTGCTCAGACCACGGAAGAAGCAGGATGTGACCTGCCACACTGAAAAAGGTATAAGTTACAAGAGTTAATAATAAGCCTGAGGTAATGGGACAATCAGTTTATCATTAATATAGACTCTCTGTGTGATTTTCTTTGGGGCTAAACGGCTGTGGGAACTGGGCAGGACAGAAACCCCAACAAGCAGGCCCTCATGTTACACACATGTTCCTCATGAACTTGGGATCAACCCCCTTGAGAGATTCCTATCTTTGTGACCAGGGTTTCTTGATCCCATTTCTGTGCCATTTTTGGGTCTGGTTGTGTGAGGTTTGTTTCTTGGACTTGGTCATGGCTGGACGGTAACCAGCAGCTTCTGAAGCACCTGCGACTGGGAGAGATAAAGCACATATCCCCTTTAAATGTAAACAAACATTTATAAATAATCATGTAGGGAATTTGGGCGTTATTGTCTAGACTACGTCCTGCTGATTGGGGACACTGTTAATCAGGTCTGTCATGGGGTATTCTCTATTGTATGTCCATCTCAGCCAGCAATCCTGAAGCAGTAATGGATGTTGGACCATCTGTGCCATTGTTTCAGGGGGTCTTGTTTGAACAGACCACATTAGTTTGGAATGGATCACAGGTTCTCATCCTCTATGGGAACAAAAGGAGAACCTCTTTTCCATAGCAACATATCCTTAGACACAAATTTTGAAGTCAAGATACCGTTGAAGTATATATGCTACTTTAGCTTTGCAGTCCCCAGAATCAAATGTCTCTCTGCAGTCAAAAATTCAAAGAAAACACAATAGTATACATAATCCAGACTCTCTGTATATATCCCATCTTTATGTGGCTTACTTTTCTTACCCTATTACTATATTCACAGCATACATCACCTCCCACATCAAGGACCAAGCTACACAGCTGTAACATATATGCAGAATACGTAGGTCAATCCCATGAAGGCTCCCTGGTTGTTGGTTCAGTCTCTATAAGCCCCTATGAGCCCAATATAGTTGATTCCGTGGGCCATTTTCTTGTGATGTCCCTGAACCCTCTGGCTCCCACAATCCTTCCTCATTCTCTTCAGCAAGATTCCCTGAGCTTGGCCTAATGTTTGGCTGTGTGTTTCTGCATATGTTTCCATCAGTTGATGGATGAAACCTCTCTGATGAGAATTGGACTAGGCACCAATCTATGAGTATAGCAAAATTGCTAAGCATCATTACATTGACACTTTTTTCCCATTTGGACACATTCTTCTTTACAGATAAAAGAAAATTTACTTAACTTTCTCTTTGATTGCTTTCTGTGTTCAGATATCCACATTTATAATTAAACATTCAAGCAGTTTTATAGTCCTTTTTGGAAGTCATATTTTAAAATTATTATTTTAAACCAGTCTTGGTGGCAAAGGCCTTTAATCCTAATACTTGGTCAGCAAAGGCAGTTTATCCCCGTGAGTTCAAGGCTTGCCTGCTCTACATAATGAGCTCCAGACCAGCCAAGGATACACAATGAGACACTGTACTTTAAAAAACCCCTAAACCACTGCAGCAAATGAATAGTAAAATAAAAACACTGCATCAAAATAGCCTATATTTCCAGTATTGTCTTGAAATGCTTAGATTTAACTTACTTTAATTTCTTTCAACACACTTTTTTATCCTGTAGATTTCTATAGATTTTTTTTCAGGAGTTATCTGTAATTTAGTGTCCTCTGTAGTTAATGTGAATCATTTTCATCAAAAAAGATATAAATACTCACAAATAGCTTTATATGGAATCAGTGAGTTATATTTAAAATATATATGTGTATACACATTCATATACAAATGATCATACAATAGCAATTAGTGAAAAAAAGAGACCATGAATTTGATGGACAGTGGCAAGTGGTGTTGGGAGTGTTTGGAAGAAAAAAAGGGGGGAGAAATGATGTAATTATATTAGGATCTGTTTAAAAAGAAAGCCTCTTCTCTGACCAAAGTTGAAAAGGGCACAAGAACGGCAGAATAAAACCATGGTAAAGGTAGATTTTTCAACACTCTTAACACAAGTCCACAAAGGATGGTCCATATGGAAGCTGAGACATTTGAAAATGTACTTGAGCATAATGATCTTTTCCCTATTTATACATGTGTAAAATCATGTATACCTAAAATTTATGGTATACAGAAAGGATAAGGGAAAGCAACTGAATAAAACCAAGTGAAATGAGATTAGGTAGTGATAAAGATGATTCATCATTCCTCTTTTGAGTCTCTCTCAAATCTCCCTAGCTTTATGGCCTTTAATGTGCTGAGACCAATTCTAAGGCAGCTGTATGTTCCTTGGAGTGTAGCAAAACTTGACTAAAGACAGGAGGGCCAAGCTCCTCATTTAAACCAAGATTTAAAGGCTCAGAAATTGACAGGAAGAAGTAATCCATTTTTTTCTTCTTGTAATGGGGTTTGTCGGGAAAAAAAACTACTTTTATAAGGGTGAATCAACTTGATGAGAAAATACATCATATGAACTATCTAAGCATAGAGATTAGTATAGCCAAATTGAGATGAAATAGTTCCCTCAGGAAATGCACTTTTCTGGTCATTTACAGATTCAGGCTCTGCAGTTTGGGGCTTTCCATTCAGCCCCTCACACATTCATTCATTTCAGTCTCTCATTCACAGGAGCAGTTGAGCGCCCGCTGTTTGCTCAGCCAGTCTCCAATTATTTTTTTGACAGGTGGCCCACTTGGGGAGCAAGTGAAAGGACTCGTGAGTAGCTTGATATTTTTAAGTCCAATATGAATACTTCAAATCTGAAGCTTTGGAAGCAGGTTCATCATTCCCGCCACCGCTTCTGCTGTGAATTTGCAGGGGACTTTCTGCAAACTAAGGGCCAAGGAAAATGTCACCTGCAAGGCTCAGAATTTCCTCCTTCAAGTTCTCAGTGTATGACTGAGATGGGGCTCACACTGCCTTTGCCTGCTTATCCACATGGAGCCTCTTCCTGCCCTTTTCATTCAGCTTTTTTGTCATGCAGTTCCTTGGCAGTTAACATCCCAGGTCCCCAGGTTCTGTGTAGGGAGGATTTGATATTCTCGTGAAAGAGCACAAAATAGAGATTTCAAAGACACATTTCCACAGCAGGCGTTCTGGCTGTTTTGATGTCCTTTCATTTGGAGAGCAGAGAAGCCAACTTTTCCGTTAAATGAAAATCCATAATTTCCTTGAGAAATTGTGTATTTGTAAATGTTCCTGTCATCTCATTGTACATTTCCTGTCCCTTAAATATGACCCATCTGTATCTTTACACAAGATCCAGATTTTTAGAGAGGATGTCGAGTCAGTAAACAATTTGAACTATATTGCATTGTGCTAAGTGCTAGAGCTGACAGAGAAATTTACACACAGATAAATAACGAGGTACTGTATGTCCCAGTTTGTAGATTTTCTGAGAATTACAAGAGCCCATTATTTTCCATTTGATTAAATTCATTATGAAACTGAATGGAGAATGTCAGTAAAGAGCAGCTTGGAATCAATTATACATGTCCCTTCTCTAAAAATATCCTTAAAGGAGTACTAATTTCTCAGCTCTTCATCTCAATTTGTGAACATAGATATTGACTTACACCAGGACTCTCAGGTGAGTATCAGTTATTATTTGCAAAGAGGGAAAAATAACTAAATTAAACGGTTTATGCTCCTATGGGTGAACCTGAAAAGAGAGTATCATACCTGTGTATGGATTATTAGTACAAAAAAAGTGAAGAGTAATGTGAAACACTCTTAATAATTCTGACTGACATTGTACTATACGTCCACATACATACATTTGGAGTTTACTGTTGTTATCAAGGTTATTTCTTGATATGACTACTAGACAAGCATATCTGAACTTATTAAAAATCTTTTGCAAGTACTGGTTTGCCATCTTCAGCATCCTTCCTTGTCAAAGTGTGATCTGAGTGGGTAATGACCCTGTCTTCCCCAGAGCTCATTATCAATGTAAGACCTCAAGACCAGCTCTTCTTACTGAGTCAATCTTCATTTTTGCAAAGTCCTTGGGCAGTTTAAATGTACACTTGGAATTTTAAAAAATGTGCTCCTCTCCAAAGCTGATTTAAAAAAACACATTGTGAATGCTTCCCAACCTTTTTGTTCTTTTTGTGTTCATTTCCTGTTTGTGACATTATAATTTCTCTCATCAGACAGGCTGAAACCATCAATCATTTTTGTTACCATCATGTCTCAGGTTCTTCCTAATCCACCAATGAGACACATTCAGCAATTACACATCTTCAGCATCTCTTGACTTTGCCTTCACCTTATCTTTCTATTTCTAATCTCCTTGTTCAAAGGATTCTAAGTTTTCATAATGAATTTAGTGTTCTGTTTTCCACCCTTTCCCCATTTGTTCTTCTTTCTTTTTCTTTATTTGCATTACTGGCAATGGAAAGTAAGCCCCTTGCATGCTGAACAAATATTATGCCCCTGAACTTTTGTTTTTTGCTTTATATTTTGAGATAGGTTCTCATTAAGTTTTACTATCTGGACTTAAACTCAATATGTAGCACATATGGGACTTGTCATCTGCCTGCCTTGATCTCTTGAGTAGGTAGGAGAACACTACCAGGCCTTGATTTCTGCTAAGAAATATTTATGAGCTACTTGTTGCCTACAAAAGCAATGTTTAAGCCCTTTAATATGACTTTCAATATCCCATGTAATGTTCCCAAAAGTCATCTCTGACATTTTGTCCCAGACTTTTCCCATTGACCTTTCAGCCTTATCAGGTATTTTTTCTTACCAAACATCACTGCTGCTATGTTTTTGTTTATATCTGAAGTGCCCATTTCATGTAATCTCAGATACAAACATTCACTCCTTTCAAGGCCTTTTAAATCCTCCTTTGTTCTTTCCCACCACTCAGCATGTGCTTCTGCAGCATTATTAGAACATCCCTGCTCTCCACTCTGCCTTAGTGAACTTTGCATTTATTCCTTCATCACTCTGAGTAATTCTCAAGTCCTTGAAGGTAGGAGCAGTGTCTTTCTTGTTTATCCTATAACTGGTTACAATGCCTAGCTAAGTGGATTTTTCCTGGTTTATTTTTTTGCAAAAATGGATATTCAATTAATGCATTACGAATGCAAATGAAAAGAAAGAAAGGAGATTAGCTGTTATATTAACAGAAAGAGACACTCTGGCTGTCAGCAAACATTTGTCAAAATAGCTGCTGAAAGCAGCTAGTGGCATTAACATCCCCTGGCACAGAATGAATACAGTTAACTGCTAGGATTAATTGCATTTTACTGTTTCTACAATAAGGTATTCCTTCAATGTCTTCTAGTTTCTAGATTTATTTTTCCAAGTCTTCCTTTATTCTTTGCCACAGTGTACACCGTTTTTTGCTTTCTTCTGTCACAGCTAAGTGAGGCTTAGAGATCTCGCAACACCAGGTAATTCTTCCAGGTAACACAAAATCAAGTATTGTCAAAGACACTTTGCAGTAGCCTGTATGCTCAGGAAAACTTGGCTTGATGATGATTTCTAACATCCATCTTCCATAAGACTCTGTGCATTGATGAGAGAGCGTGTTAACTCGTAACACCGTAACTTAGCTGTCTTGCAGCAAGACAAGCTGCAATCTTTTGTCATGATCTTACTTAGTGTGCTCTGTGCTGTCTTTGAGTTAAGGTAACTATGCTAATAATATGATATTAAGATGCTCTTTCCCATAACGACCATTAATTGAAAGCCTACTCTGTGGGGATGATAGTAAAAGAACACGTTTATTTTTCACATTTAATTTGTATCACACGATATCAAGTTCAACCTTTATGTGAAAGAAGTAGAGCTTAGGAAGAAATTGTTTCACCTTAGTCACAGACACCCTATGGCCTGAAGAAACTAAGGAGTGAAACTTTGGCCAGACAGATTTAAGTGCCTACGTTCTCATATCATCAGTGTTGGAGAGAATAATAATCAGATCATTTTCTATCTGACAAAGCATTCTGATCTGGGAAGAGAAAGAGACATTTGGTGATTTTGAACTCTGAAACACTGTTAATAGAGTTAAAGTGAAGAAGTCAGTTTCTTCCTTCTTCCATGTATGTTCTGAGTCCTAGTAACAGCCATTTACTCTATTTTCCACATTCACTTCTAATGCCCGTCAATTCTTGCAAGGCTGCTTACATTCCTCAACGTTTTTCTTAAGGACAGGTGTTCTATTTCTGCTTGAGGTTACCTCATTACTAGGTATGTGACAAAACCAAGTTTGTTTGTTTTGTTTGTTTTCACTTCTGTTATCTCTTGATCTTGGATATCTACAAAGTAAAGCTGTCATATGGAATACATTTTCACCCAGTAATCAACTTAGTTAGTCTCAATCATTTATTTAATCCTCTCTCCCCATTTCTCCGCTGTCACTCCTTCCTCCCCCTTACTGGTGATGGAAAGAATGAACTCATGCACACTAGACAATCCTCTACAACTCATCTACATTTTCATCCCTAATTCAGTTTTTGGATTTTCCAGTGAATGCTTAAGGCAGCAATAGAAGATGTATTTCAGTAAAAGCAGCAAGCACCCTATCTTGGTTCTCTCTATATAGGTCCAGTGTACTGAACAGATTCTTCTCTGATATTTTCTTCATTTTGGTTGTAAGTTTTTGAGTTTCTGTCCTCCAGTTCAGCTTACTGGCCCTAATAGCTTTTAATTCTTGAGGTTACTATAAAGATATCATTGGCTGCAGGTTAGTCCAAAGACTTCTCTACCTGCCCATTATGATTTGCAATTTTCACAATTTTTTAAAAGATTTATTTCTTTTTATTTGATTGCATGGATGTGTTGCCTGCACGTGTGTCTTTGCACACATTCATACAGTGCCCACAGAAATCAAAAGATTTTGTCAGACCCCAGCAACTGGAGTTATGAGTGATTGAGAACTGCCATGGAAGAGGGCTTGCTGGGCATTGAATGTGGATCCTCGGGAAGGGCAGCTAGTTTTCTTAGCCACTGTACCAACTGTCTAGTCCAAACCTAACATAATTTTTAAATAGAGGTGCAACATCTTTAAGATTTAATTCCTTTTACATATGGTCCTGCATCAGGCAGAATCTATTATTACAGCATGATCTAACCTCTGACAAATGCTTTTATCTATGGTGGAGGAGAACAGGAGGCATGCTGGGTACTTGGCAGGACCTTTGATAGTATTGTCTTCACCTTAAGAATGACTAAATATAATTGTGTTTGTTTGCTTGTCTAAATTTAGATTTTTGGTTCAGAATCTGAGGGCAGAATCTCCACAGAGCCATTTGCTATAGTGAGTATTTTTCTTTTTATTTTGCCTTCTTTTATCCTCTTAATTTATGCAGTCTCAGTAATAATACTTTTTTCATGTCGTTCAAAGGATTTTTACAGCTCCAATTAAATAAAGAACTTAATGAAGAGGCTTAACTGCAAACTCTTTAAGTGTTAGTTTTAATAGCGCTCTCAACTCTTTGCAATTTTCTTACCATTATAATTGTACCACTAGAGTCTCCTTTTGAACTTAGAGTATAGACTATTAAACTAATTTAGCAACAGATATACTGACCCTTCATCCAATAGATTAAAAGTCCAACAATAATGTATATTAGTCTCCTTTGTGACAAAATGTAAACCTTGGATTCTCAAGTGTTGGAAGACGATCAGGTATTGTCTCAGAACAGCTGACCACTAATGAAAAACTTTATATTTCTGTTTTATAAGATCGTCCACAGGGAAAGTAGAAGAACATTTGTTGATGATGGTTTTCATTTGATGCATGAAAACAAATTATATGAACTAAAATGTGTGAACATAGTTTGATATTCTAACTACAGATTCTTCCATAAAATTTCTGTCAAAGTATACCCGAGATAGTCAGGAGTCAGTAAAAAGCATTTCTTGACAAATTCAGAGCAATTTTGAATAAACTGGCATGCTTTTGATAATTCTTTCTATTTTAAAAGTTTAATAGCTACATAACGCTTTAGATTATTTGCATTCATAAATTCTGTCATAAGAAAAAAGGATAAATATCTTTTTACATGTGTAGGATTTAGTTGTATTGTGGAAAACTAAAAGTGTTTTCAATAGACACTGGCCTTGCCATTCCATTATTGCCGGTGATAATGTCTTCCCACTAGCTATCTCCAAAATAAACCATTATTTTAATAGGACTCTTCCAACAAAGAGGTGACTTATGAGTAACAAGTTATATAGCACAGGAGTGTAGTTAGTTCTACAGCAGTTACACACACAGAGAGAGACACAAAAAGAGACAAGTGAATAGGACATTCACTAGGAAAATATTTTTCTTTGTTTCAAATAGAAACGTCTCCATATTTTGCATGTTTTCATGACTTTACATAGGAACTAGTCATACCTAAAATAACAACAGGTATGATCTATAGATATAATTTGCAAATTCTTCTGGCTTTTTATTGATACCCTGTTCTGGATTTTTAAAAATCACATTTTTAAATTACAATATAATACAACATTGCTCCCTTCCCTATTCTCTCTTCAAACCTCCCATTTACATTTCCTTGTTCTTTTTAAATTCATAGATACATTTTTCATTAATTGTTGTTACATGCACATATCTGTATACATATAAATGCTTTAATATAACCTGCTTAGTCTGTATAGTATTTCTCTGTGCGTGTTTTCAGGGTTGCCCATTTGGTATTGGACTACTGGTTGATGTGCTGTTCCTTGTATGTGGTTGAGGTCCCATGGGCTTTCTCCATCCACTTGGTTTGTCTGTTGGCCTCATCCTTATTGAGCACACATTTGGGCAGTCATGATTGTGAGACTTCATGAGTCTAGTTCTGTCATTACTGGAAGACATAATCTCACAGAAAACTCCCTGCTCTTCTGACTCTTACAATATTTCTTCCACCCTCTTCCTCAGTGTTGACTGGTCCTCAGACTTAGGAGTGTTTGGAGATGCATTCCCTGGGACTGGGTTCCATGACTCTGCATTTTGCTCACGTGTGCTCTTCTGCAATAGTCTTGATCTATTGTAAAGAGAAGTTTCCTTGATGAGGAGTAAAAACTATACTTATGTGTGTTTATAAGGACAAATAATTAGAATTTAGATAGGTATTTGCTGGTTTAGAGAAGTGATGATTGTAAATTCTCATCCAACAGCCGTGGAGTATCTATTTGTCAGTTGATGGACATTTTGGTTGTTTCCATTTCATAGGTATTACGAATAGAGCAGGAATGAACATGGCGAGTATCTATGAGGTAGGATGTAGAGTCCTTTGGGAATATTCCAGGGAGTGGTATCGATGGGTCATAGCATAGTTTGAATTTTAGCTCTTTGAGATTTATTCACACTGATTTCCATAGTGTCTGAACCAGCTTCCAATCCCCCCAACAGTGAATGGAGCTCCATTTCCTCCAAATCCTCTCTAACATTTGTTGTTGGTTGTTTTGTTGATCACTGCCATTCTTACTAGGATTAGACAAGATCTCAAAGATATTTGATTTATATTCCCCTGATGATTAGAGATGGTGAACATATTCTGAAGTGTTTTAATTAAAATTTTTTCATTTATTTTACAGACTGACCACAGTTTCTCCTCCCTCCTCTCCCCCAGTCCTCTCCCCACCCCTCTCTTATACTCACCTCCATCCACTCATCATCCATCTCCATTCAGAAATGGGGAGGTCTCCAATAGAAGTCAACAAAGCTTGACACATTTTGGAAAATCTCTGTTCAGGTCTCAGACCCATTTTTTGAATGGGTAATTTTTAGACTTTTAGCTTTTTATATATTCTAGATATTAATTTTATCAGATGCATAGCTGGGGAAGATTATTTCCCATTTTGTGAGTTTCTTCACCTTGTTGCTTGTTTCCTTAGCCTTGCAGAAGGATTTTAGTTTTACGAAGTGCAACATGTCAATGCTTGGCCTTTATTCTCAGGTAGATGGGGTCCTGTTCAGAAAGACCTTTCCTACACCCAGATCATGTAGGGTACTGCCCATATTTTCCTCCAGCAGTTTTATTCTTAGGTTTCACATTTAGATCTTTGATCCATTTGTAGGTAGCTTTGTGCAAAGTGTTAGATAAGGATCTGATATGATCCTTCTGTATGTGGAAACCTAGCTTTCTCAGCACCATTTGCTAAAGATGCTTTCTTTTCTCCAGTTTATGGGTTTGACATATTTATCAAATATTAAGTGACTGAAGTTACATATACTCCTATTTGGGTCTTTGATTTTTGTTCCATTTGTCTACATGTTTGTTTCTGTTTCAATACCATATCAATTTATTCCTATGGCATTGAAATATATCTTAAAGTCTGGAATCATAATATCTTCATATTATATCTTCATATGATATCTTCATATGATCAAGGTTATTTTGACTATCTAGTGTCTTTTGTGATGCCATATGAAATGTAGGATTTTTTTTCTCCATCTGTAAATAATGAGATGAGGATTTTGATTAGGATTGCATTCAACAAATCAATAGCTTTTGATAACCCAGTCATTTTCACCATACTAATTCTGTCAATCCATAAGCATGAGATATCCTTCTATTTTCTTGTGAACTGTGGCTTTTCTGTACTATCTGGCCCCACAGGCATTTCTAAGGAACTATTCAGAGGCTTAATGTTAATTATAAAAGTTTGGCCAATGGCTTGGGTTTTTTAATTAATTCATTAATTTTTTAAAACAATCTTTTCTCACCTTATGCACCCATCTGAGTTCCTACTCCCTCTCCTCCTCCTGCTCCCCCAACCTTTCCCCACCCCACCACCACCCACTCCTAGGAGAGGGTAAGACTTCCCATGGGGGGACACTTTACTTTGAGGTGACAAAGCCCCCCAATTTAAGCTAAGCAAGGTGTCCCTCCAAAAACAATGGGTTCCAAATAGCCAGTTCAAGCAAAAGGGACAAAAGCCTAGTTTCACTTTCAGTGCCCCACAGTATAGCAAGCCACACAATTGTCACCCACATTCAGAGGACCTAGGTTGGTCCTATGCAGGTTTCCCCACTGTTGTTTTGGAGTCAGGGAACTTCCATCAGCTCAGCTCAGATGTTTCTGTGGGTATCCCCATCACAGTCCTGACCCGTGTGCTCATATTGTTGCTCCTCCCTCTCTCTGACTGGTCCCTGGAAGCTTGACCCAGTGCTTAGCAGTGGATCTCTGCATCTGTTTCCATCAGTTGCTATATGAAGATTATATGATGACAAATAAGGTAGATATCATTATGATTACAGTGGAAGGCCACATGAGGCACTCTCTCATCCATTCCCTAGGATCTTAGCTGGGGGTCATCCTTGTGGACTCCATGTACCCAGTTTTCTTAGGAGAGCTTGTCTAATTCCCCATCCCTATCTTAGGGTTATCCTTGTTGTCTACCTACTCTGGGGTTGTGGACTATAGGCTGGTTATCCTTTGCTTTATGTCTAATATCCACTTAAGAGTGAGTTAATATCATGTTTGTCTTTCTGAGTCTGGGTTACCTCACAAAGGATGATTTTTTTGTCTAGTTGTATCTATTTGCATGCAAATTTCAAGATGTCCTCTTCGATTTCTTTCTTCAACGTCTTAAAATTCTTCTCAAATAGATCTTCTACTTCCTTGGTTAGTGTTACCCCAAGATACTTTATGCTATTTGTGGCTATCATGAAAGGTGATGTTTCTCTGATTTCCCTCTCTGTTTCTTTATCCTTTGTGTATAGGAGGTCTACTGACTTTTTGAGTTGATCTTGTATCCTGCCACATCACTGAAGGTATTTATCAGCTGTAGAAGTTCTTTGGTAGAGGTTTTGGGGTCACTTATGTACACTATCATATCATCTGCAAATAACAAAAGTTTGACTTCTTCCTTTCCAATTCGAATCCCCTTGATCTCCTTATTTTGTCTTATAGCTATTGCTAGAACTTCAAGAACTATAATAAAGAGATATGGAGAGAGTAGACAGCCTTGTCTTGTTCCTGATTTTAGAGGAATCGCTTTGAGTTTCTCTCCATTTAATTTCATGTTAGCTGTCGGCTTGCTGTATATTGCTTTCATTATATTTAGATACGATCTTTGTATCCCTAATCTCTCCAAGAGCTTTACAATAAAGGGGTGTTAAATTTTGTCATGCTTTTTCAGCATCTAATGAAATGATCATATGGTTTTTTCTTTCAGTTTATTTATGTGATGGATTGCATTGACAGATTTTCGTATGTTGAACCAGCCCTGCATCTCTGGGATGAAGCCTACTTGATCATAATGGATGATTTTTTTGATGTGTTCTTGGATTCGGTTTGCCAGCATTTTATTGAGAATTTTCGCATCGATGTTCATAAGTGAGATTGGTTTGTAATTCTCTTTCTTGTTTGTGTCTCTGTGTGGTTTTGGTATCAGGTTAATTGGAGCTTCATAAAAAGATTTGGCAATGACCCTTCTGTTTCTATTATGTGAAAAACATTAAGGAGTATAGGTATTAGCTCTTCTTGCAAGTTCTGGTAAAATTCTGCATTAAAAACATCTAGTCCTGGGCTTCTTTTGGTTGGGAGGTTTTTGATGACAGCTTCTATTTCCTCGTGACTTATAGGTCTATTTAAATTGTTCACCTGGTCTTGATTTAATTTCAGTATGTGGAATTTATCTAAAAAAACTGTCCATTTCTTATACATTTTCCGATTTTGTGGCATACAGAATTTTGTAGTAAGACCTAATGATTCTCTGAATTTCCTCAGTGTCTGTTGTTATGTCCTTTTCATTTCTGATCTTGTTAATTTGAGTGTTCTCTATCTGCCTTTTGATTAGTTTAGATAAGGGTTTGTTGATCCTGTTGATTTTCTCAAGGAACCAGCTCTTCGTTTCATTGATTCTTTGGATGGTTTTCTGTGTTTCTATTTTGTTGATTACAGCCCTCAGTTTGGTTGTTTCCAGTCTTCTACTCCTCCTGGGTGAGTCTGCGTCTTTTTTTTCTAGAGCTTTCAGGTGTGCTGTTAAGTCAATAATGTGTGCTTTCTCCATTTTCTTTATGTGGGCACTGAGTGCTATGAACTTTCCTCTTAGCACTGCTTTCATAGTGTCCCATAGGTTAGGGTATGTTTTTTCTTTATTTTCGTCGAATTCAAGGAAGACTTTAATTTCTTTCTTTATTTCTTCCTTGACCCAAGAGTGGTTCAGTAGTTGACTGTTCAGTTTCCATGAGTTTGTAGGCTTTTGGGGGGTGGCATTGTTGTTACATTCTAACTTTACTCCATGGTGATCTGATAAGACACAGGTGGTTACTCCAACTTTTTTGTATCTGTGGATGCTTGCTTTGTTACCGAGTATGTGATCAATTTTTGAGAAGGTTCCATGAGATGCTGAGAAGAAGGTATATTCTTTCCTGTTTGGGTGGAGTGTTCTAAAGATGTCTATTAAGTCTATTTGATTCATTACATCTGTTAGTTCTCGTATTTCTTTGTCAAGTTTCTGTCTGGTTGACCTGTCCATTGGTGAGAGAGGAGTGTTCAAATCTCCTACTATTAGTGTGTGGGGTTTGATGTGTGCTTTGAGTTCTAGTAATGTTTCTTTTACATATGTAGGTGCTTTTATATTAGGGGCATAGATATTCAGGATTGAGGTGTGTTTCTTGTAAACAGCAGAATGTTGGATCCTGTTTTTGTATCCATTCTCTTAACCTGTGCCTTTTTATAGGTGAGTTGAGTCCATTGATATTAAGTGATATTAATGACCAGTGGTTGTTAAGTCCGGTTATTTGCTTTTTGTGGTAGGGTTTGTGTGTCTTCTGTCTTTGAGTTGTGCTGGTGGAGGGTTGTTAGATGTCTGTGTTATTTTGGGTGTTGTTTGCTTCCTTTAGTTGTGGTTTACCTTCTAGCCTTGTCCGATAGTCACACTGATGAATATCTTGATCATCACCATATAAATTTCGTCTGATGGATGGAGATAGAGACAGAGACCCACATTCACATCAGAGCAATGGACTGAGCTCCCAAGGTCCAGTCGAAGAGCAGAAGGTGGGAGAAGATGAGCAAGGAAGTTAGAACCGTGAGGGGCTGGTCCACCCACTGAGACAGAGTGCCTGAACTAATGGGAGCTCACCAAATCCAGCTGGACCTGGACTGAACTAGAATATGAGCAAACCAGACTCTCTGAATGTGGCTGTCAATGGGGGCAGACTGAGAAGCCATTAAAAATGGCACTAGGACCTATCTCTTCTGCATGTATTATCTTTCTGGGAACCTAGTCTATTTGGAAGCACACCTTCCTAGGCTAGGATGGGGGGGCCTTGGACTTCCCACAGGGCAGGGTACCATGCCCTCTCTTAAGGAAGCAGGGGGAGGGAGGAGGGATAGGGATGAAGCACAAGGGGACTGGGAGAAGGGGAGGAAGTGTAAATTTTTGAATGAAAAAAATAAAAGAACATGAAAAAAAACAAATTTCAAGATGTCATTAATTTTTTACTGCAGAGTACTACTCCATTGTGTAAATCACCAGATTTTCTTCATCTGTTCTTCAGTTGAGGGGCATCTAGGTGATTTTCCACTTCTGGTTATTGTGAATAATGCTACTATGAACATAGTTGAGCAAATATTCTTTTCATATGGGACTGGATCCTTTGGGTATATGCCCAAGAGTGGTATTGTTGGGTCTTGTGGTAGACAGATTCCCAATATTCTGAGAAAGCACCATTTGATTTCAAAAGTGTCTGTACAAGTTTGCACTCCTACCAGCAATGGAGGAGTGTACCCTTTACTCCACATACTCTCCAGCATAAGCTCTCATTGGTGTTTTTGATCTTAGCCATTCAGACAGGAATAAGATGGTACCTAAGAGCCCTTTTGATTCTCATTTCCCTGATGGCTAATGATCTTGAGCAATATCTTATGTGTCTTTTGGACATTTGAGATTCTTCTGCAGAGAATTCTCTGTTTAGATCTATACCCCATTTTTAATTGGATTACTTGTTATTTTAATGTCTATTTTCATGAGTTCTTTATATATTTTGGAGATCAGTCTTTTGCCCATGTTGGGTGGGTGAAGATCTTTTTCCACTTTGTAGGCTGCCATTCTGTTTTATTGACTGTGTTTTCTACCTTACAGAAGCTTCTCAGTTTCAGAAAGTCACACTTATTTATTGTTGCTCTCAGTGTCTGTGCTACTGGTATTATACTTAGGAAGTGGTCTCTTGTGCCCATGCTTTCAAGGCTGCTTCCCACTTTCTCTTTTATAAGGTTCAGGGTGGCTGGATTTATGTTAATGTCTTTGGTCCATTTGGACTTGAGTTTTGTGCATGGGAGTAGATATGGATCTATTTGCGTTCTTCTACATATTGACATCAAGTTATGCCAGTGGCATTTATTGAAGATGCTTTCTTTTTTTCCACTGTATAATTTTAGATTTTTTGCCAAAAAATCAGGTGTTCATAGGTGTGTGGATTAATATCCAGGGGTTCTATTCTATTCCATTGGTTCACCTGTCTGTTTTTAGGCCAATAAAAAGAAATTTTCATTAATATAGCTCTAGAGTAGAGGTTGAAGTCAGAGATGCCAATGCCTTTGGAAGTTCCTTTCAAGTACGTGATTCATTTGGCTCTCCTGGGTTTTTTGTTATTCCATACGAAGTTGAGTATTGTTCTTTCAAGATCTGCAAAGAATTGTCTTGGAATTTTGGTGGGGATTACGTTGAATCTGAGAATTGCTTTTGGTAAGATTGCCAATTTTAATATGTTGATCCTACCTATCCAAAAGCATGGGAGAACTTTCCATTTTCTGATATCTTCTTCAATTTCTTTCTACAAAGCCTTAAAGTTCTTTTTGTACATGTCTTTCACTTCTTTGGTTAATGTTACAACCAAGATATTTTGTGTTATTTGTGACTATTGTGTAGGATAATGTTTCTCTGATTTCTTTCTTAGCTTTTTTATCATTTGTTTATAGGAGGGTTACTAATTTATTTTGAGTCTTGTGTCCTTGTGGTAATATTACTGAAGGTGTTTATGAGCAGCAGGACTTCCCTGATAGACTCTTTGGGGTCCCTTATATATACTAATATATCATGTGAAAATAGCAAAAGTTTGACTTCTTCATTTCTAATTTATATCCACTTGATCTCTTTTTATTATCTTATTGCTCTAGCTAGAACTTGGAGTAGTATATGGAATAGATATGGAGAGAATGAACAACCTTATATTGCTCCTAATTTTAGTGGAATAGTTTTGAGTTTCTCTACATTTAATTTGATGTCGACTTCCACTTGCTGTATATTGCTTGTATTATGCTTAGATACATTTCTTGTATCCCTGATCTCTCCAAGACCTTTATCATGAAGGAGTGCTGGATTTTGTCAAAGGCTTTTTAAGCACTTAATGAGATGATCATATGTTTTACTTTCTTTCAGTTTATTTTTATGGTAGATTATACATGGACAGATTTTTTTGTATGCTGAACCAATCCTGAATCTCTGGGATAAAGCCAACTTGACCAGGGTAGATGATTTTTTATGTGTTTTTTTTAATTCAGTTTGCCAATATTTTATTGAGGTTTTTTTTACATCAATGTTCACGAAGGAGATTGGTCTGTAATATTCTTTCTTTCATGAGTCTTTGTGTGCTTTGGGTATCAGGGTAAATATAGTCTCATAAAAAGAGTTTGGCAATGTTCCTTCTGTTTCTACTGTTTAGAACAATTTGAGGAGTATAGGTATTAGCTCTTCATTGAAATTCTGGTAGAATTCTGCACTGAAACTATCCAGTCTTGGGCTTTTTTTGCTTGGGAGACTTTTGATGATTTCTTCTATGACCTTTGGGTTATTAAATCTACTTAAAGTATTTACCTTGTCTTGATTTGATTTTTGTATGTGGTACCTATCTGGAAAATTGTTCATTTCTTTTAGATTTTCCAATTTTGTGAAGTACAACTTTTCAAAGTATGCCCTAATGAAACTCAGTATCTGTTGCTATGTGCCCCTTTTCATTTCTGATTTTGTTAATTTGTATAGTCTCTCTCTGCCTTTTGATTAGTTTGGATAAAGGTTTGTCTACCTTGTTGATTTTCTCAAAGAACCAGCTCTTTGTTTCATTTATTCTTTATATTGTTTTCTTTGTTTCTATTTTATTGATTTCAGCCCTCAATTTGATTATTTCCTTTTGTCTATAACTGGCTGTTGGGATAACACCTGATTTAATAATCCATTTAAACAAAACCTTAGATGGTGACAAAGATTTAGTAGTCCCAGAGAATTAAGAGTTAAGGCAGAAAAAAATGACAATCATTGAGGAGAAATTATAGGAGGCACATGAAGATAGGGTGAATCCAAATTTTAATTTTATTTTAGACATATTGCCTTCATGAATTTTTCCCACAGGAATTTTAATGTAGAGGGAAGATATTATCTTAGAATTGATCTTTTTACCACATAAAACAAACAAAGAATTAAAAACTTATGTGGAAAATGTCTCTAAATTAATTATAAAAGGAAAATTGAGACTTCATCAATTAGTAGGTACAGACCCAGCAGAGATTATAGTGCCTTTTACTACTGATGAATTAAAAACATATGGGAAGCAATGAACCATGGCAAAGACCTTGCACTAATTTTTTGGGAGAGATTAATAGCAATTATCCCAAAACTGATAGAATTAACCTTATGAAGAGAACTACTTGGATTCTTCCCAAATTATATGTGGTGCACCAACAACTGGAGCCCGTACATTTTAAACTGATGCAAATAAATCAGGAAAAGCAGGTTACAAATCAGAAGAATTAAGTAAGGTGGAACAAAGCCCTTATAATTCTGTCCAGAAGGCAGAGCATCGTTCTTCAGTTATATGCTAGTCTCATGGTACTAAGGGATTTTAAATATAGTTACTGATTCACAAAATGCAGAAAGAACTGTCTTGTATATTGAGACTACTGAATTTATAGCACATGACACAGAATTGCTGCAGCTCCTTTAAGAAAGGTCTTCCTGATTCAGCAGTAGCAAAAAAATAAATAAAAACTAAAAAAAAAAAAACACATCTTGATTTCAAAATATGGGTCTAAAGATATGTTGCTTTGGAAAAGAGATTCTTCTTTTGTTTCTACAGAAGAAGAGAACCCATGAATTCCCTGCAGACTAATGTGATTTGATGTACCAAGACCCCCCAAAATATCACCATGAATACCCCCAAAATACTTTGCCCAACAAAACAGAAAGCAGTTTGGAGAGAACTATGCCCATATTCACAAATATTGTCTATAAATGTTTGTTTACATTTAAAGGGGGATATGCTATAAAGATTTGCATTGGTATGGATCTTGGTTTATTGACACAAATTTAGGTTAATTTTGTTATACTGTGTATTGTAACACTAGGGCCTGCTCATTGGGGTTTCTGTCCTGCCCAGTCCCCCCAGCCATTTAGTCCCAAAGAAAATCATAGAGAGTCTATGATTGGCCCATTTGCTCAAGCTTCTTATTAGCTCTTGTAGCTTATATTAGCCCATTATCCTTATCTGTGTTAGCCACATGGCTCAGTACCTTTTTCAGTGGGGCAGGTCACATCCTGCTTCTTCGGTGGTCTGGGCAGGAGTCTTGAGAGAGCTTCCTGCTTCTCAGAATTCTATTCTCCTTGCTCTGCCTCTACTTCCTGTCTGGTTGTCCCACCTATAGATCCTGGCTAATGGACAATCAGCATTTATTTAAATCATGATTGACAAAATACAGACAATTCTCCTGCACCACTTCCCCCTCTTTTTTTTTAAACAAAGAAAAATATCCATAGTCCATATTTTGGAAATGTGAGTGTAGTATTCCAGACTACTTCCTGCTGGTTGGGGGTACTGATAATCTTATGGGGACCTACAGAAAATTTAGAATTATGATCAAGTCCTGACTGGAGTATCCTGTGAGGCTTGATCATCTCAGGCAGCATCTTGAATCTGTTCTGGATGTAGAACTCAGACATCCAGACCATCTGTTCCTACTGGAGATTTCTCAGGTGGTCTTCCTTGACCAAACCTGATTTTTCTTAACTCAGAATGAATCCACAGCCTCTCATTTCCTGTAGAAACAAAAGCAAAATCTCTTCTCCAAAGTAACATACCTTTTGACTTCAATTTTGAAGTCAAGATATTTTCAAAATACCTATTAAAGGGGGATGTGCTATTGTATATGATATGAATACTTTGCATTGGTATGGGTCTTGGTCTATTGATACAAATTTTAGGTCAATTTTGTTATATACATGTTTCTGCTCTTGATTAAGGTATTGTGTTTGCCCAGCTCATTTAAAAATGTAATATATAACTAAGAAATATACATTAATAGGTAATCATCTTTAATAGTCAACCTTGTATTCATGTTAGATTTTCTAGATATACAGAGATGTATTTCAGGTGGATAGGTATTCTTCAAACCTATCAAAGACTTCAGAATATGACATTTAAAATGTTTAAGAACTTAGGACTTTTTATGACAGTGAGAAACATCCACTCCTGGCAGCATCAAGCTACTTCAAAAAATGATGGGCACCAAAGAGGATACTTATAGCATTGGTTAGCCATTTGGGTAAGAAACTGCTCTTGCCTGGACTGCTTGATGGTGTGTTGTATGAACTACACATGGAGGACCCACAGAGAAATGACTGCTAAACTTTTTTAAAGGTGAGATGGTCTTTCGGGGTTCCTGCTTCATGAAAGAGTCTGCCAGACATTCTGCAGAACACAGAAGAAAGTGACTGACAAACTGCCAATATAGGCAGAGCTGTCTTTGAAATTTCCTGCTTTGTGGAAAAGTTTGCCAGATACTATGGGCCTGTAGGCTGAATATGGATGCTCCAATGATACAGAAGAACTTTGGGTGACTGTCCAGGCAGTGAGATGTCTCTGTCAATTCTAGAGTTTTGGAAGTTGCTTACAATGTGCTTGCTGTTAACTTAGGTAATATTGTAATCTTTCTGGCATCTTTGATGGAGTTGAAGAATAGATGGTTATAATTATAAATTTTCTCATTTGTGATAAAAGATAAAGTAGATATGAGTATTGTAACTATAATTCTTGCTTGATACCTGTTTTGTTATATGCAATTTTACTAAGTTAAAGTTAAAACCTTCCTTTTTATTTAAATAGAAAAAGGGAAATAGTGTGGAGGTCTTTCTGTCTATGTGTTACTTTTATTGGTTAATTTATAAAGAAACAGGCTTGGCCTGATAGGGCAGAGTAGAGCTAGGCAGGGAAAACTAAACTGAATGCTCGGATAAAGAAGGCTGGGAGAAAGAATCCATGTAGCTCGGCCAGAGACAGACGCCGAAACTTTAACCTGTAAGCCACTGCCTCATGGCAATACACAGTTTAATGGAGATGGGTTAATTTAAGATATGAGTTAGCCAAAAATATGCTTAAGCTATTGACCAAACAGTATTGCAAATGATATAGTTTCTGTGTGTTTATTGCAGGGCCAGGTGGACAGAAACCTTCTATAACAGTTATTCATTCAGGCTCAAGACATAATCAAGAATAAGCTTTGTCCTATATAAATAACACACATCTAGTCCCATATGGGTCTTCCAGGTCCTCTACCACAATGTAATGCCGAAATTGATTGATTGTTGATTGGAAGTGTGCTTAAAGCCTCAAAATTTCATGAAAAACATCATGTCAATAGCAAAAGTATAAGAAAGAGTTTCCTATTACATGGCAACAAGCTAAGGAGATCATAAAGAGATATTCTACTTGCTCTTTCTATAACCAAATACCATTATCTGCAGGGAGTAACCCAATACGTACTCAAAGGAATGAGATCTGGCAGATGGATGTGTTCCACTTTATAGAAATTGGAAAATTAAAATATGTACACCACACCATTGACACTTATAAGGTTTTCAATAGACAACTGCCTTGGACTCAGAAAAAGCTGATTCAGTAATCATGCATGTATTAGAAGTTGTGACCATCATGGATATAACTGCACAAATAAAGACAGACAATGATCCAGCATATGTGTCTAAGAAAAGTGAAACCGTTTTTTCCTTATTATAATATAAAGCAGGTATAACGAACAATCCTACCTGTTAGGCAGTTATAGCAAGATCAAATCAAACTATAAAGGATATGCTAAACAAACATAAAGGGGTGGAAAATACCCCCAGAAATGATTGCATAATGCTTTATTAACCTTGAATTTTCCTAACACGAATGAGAAAGTAACAACAGCAGCATAGAGACATTGGATAATAGAAAAAAACTTCTGAATTAAATAAGCCAGTATATTTCAAGGATGTGTTGACCTCACAATGGAAACCAGGAGATGTCCTATATTGGAGAAGCAGTTTTACTCTTGTTTCCACAGGGGAAGAAAAGTTACGGATACCATTAAAATTAATAAAAATTCGGTTTGAAAAAAAGAAACCTCTTGAAAAAGAGAAATGACAGCTCATCCACAGAGGTGACAATCATACAGGTGGTAAGAAAACCTCAAAGACAAGAACAGAACCCTGCCCCAACCCTTATGAGGTTTTCTTAACATTCGTCTTCAAAGGGTAGAGAGATCTTGGACATCTAGATGCATAAAGATGAAAAAATAGCTATCCAGAAAGTATTACCCAGCAAAGAGAAATCTGGCTTATGATGCTGTATCATCTCCATGGTAAAATTTGATTATCTGGACATGTATACATCTCTACTTAAAAATCAGAGCTGGGTTTATAGTTGGACAATGGCTATCCTTCTCTAAATCCAAGCATGTTGTAAAAGAAAAATTCAGAACTTTTGTCTCATGTGAGGAGCCATCTGGTATGTGACAGAAAAAAAGATTTTAAGGAACTATTTTACTTTTCTCCATGCCCATTTTGTCTATATCATATCTTTCATTGAATATATGTCTATATAAATAATGTTTAAGTTTTTGACAATGAACAGTAGATTTTCCTGCAATAATCTTTGAAGCTTCCAGGAAAAAGATGGGGCACCACAACAATGACTCCACCTGGTTGATATAATATCATAATGTTGATTGCGCTACTATGAGACTAATTTTGGGGTACTAGCTGCAGAAATGGTGCACCTTCTTACAATGTTCTGGCCAGAACTCCAAATAAGAAGTTCAGAAATGCCTAATTGACTACTCAGAGACCATTTGCAAGTATACAAAACAGCAATCTTGAAACTTAAACATTTTACTTTTATAGGATCTCAGAGAAAGAACATTTCCCTGATGACAGCTAGAAGCAATTCTAGAAGACAATGTCCTCGCTCTCAACAAACTATATCCTCAGGGTTAGGGAGAGCATTTTGGGGTTGATTATTACTCATATAGGGTTGGGGGTTGGGGTGGAAATTATGTAGGCACAGAGATCTCAAAAAAGAGGGAAAAATTGAATCATATTAGTATATTATTAACAGAATCTGATTTCACTTTTTATATTCCTTAGTTCTTGACAATTTTATTGTATCTTTCCACCATTACATTATGGTACAGAATCACTTAATTATCCTAAAAGTCATGTATTGCATTTATTTATCCATGAATCCTTCATATTCAAACTTTTGCACTACTAATAGTCCTCAAAACTTTGTACATCATTCTTCATTTCCAAAAATGTCATATATTAGTATCACACTTAATATGGTCATTGCAGATTGAGTTCTCTTATATGGTAATACGAGTTGAAGGTTCCTCCATCTCTAATGTCACAATACGTGAATTCTTCTTACTATTGAATACTATTTCATTATATGGATGGGTTGGAGCTTGTTTATCCATTCACATATCATTGAAATGTGTCTTGTTTCATCCCAAATTCTAGCAATTACAAATGAAAAAGGTGTTATAAGTGTTTTGTGCAGTCTTATTGTGTGAACACAAGTTTCAATTCACTGGGGTAAATATTAAAGAGAATAATTGCCTAGTTGTACAGTAACATTATATTAAATTTTCTAGAAAATTACCTAACTTTTCTAAAATGTATTTTGCATTCAGAACCATTTTATGTTCTACCTTTAATGAAGGAGACACCCTCATGCTCCATGTTTTGACAGAATTTAATATCCCTAGAGTAGTATCTCATTGTATTAACATCCAGTTGTGTGCTAGTATATAACATTCAAATCTTCCATAAACCCAAAATTGTCAACTCTATTTGTCATTCAATTTTTATTATTTTTTTAAATTCATTAACTGCATACATTATACATTTATAAAGTATACTGATGTTTTGATATATGTTATAGCAAGAAATGGTTAAATCAAGCTAATAATACAAATATACTTTTGGTAATGAAATATTTAAAATCTACACTTTCTACTCTTGAAATGCATCTACAGTTTCACGATTGAAATTCATGATGCATTATAGTTTAATATAGTCCCTACACTATAGCATAGATCACTAAAGTTTGTTCCTCAGAAATTTGTGATCTTTGATGTATTTCTCTTTATCCCAGTTACTAATGCTTCTTATCCTATGACAATAGTTCAATTATTCACTGATTCCAAATTAAAGGAAGATTGTGCCATATTTGTCTGTTTGTACTTGGCTTATTTTACTTAACATATTGTCTAAATAATGCTATTGAAAAAGTTAAGTGACTTAATGTTTTATTCTAATACTTGTCACATATATTACATCCCAACCACAGTCTCCCCTCTCTCTCTCCCTCCCTCCCTCCTTTACACTGCTCCCTGCAGTCTCTGCTCCCTTATCTCCCCCAGATCCACAATCCCACTCTGTTTCCCCTCAGAAAGGAGGAGGTCTCACAAGGACATCAACCAAACATGGCATAATACACTACATAAGACCAGGGACATATCATCACATCAACGCTGGACAAGGTGACCCAGTAGAAGGAAGAGGGTCCCATAAGCTTGCAAAAGCATCAGAAACACTTCCACCCCCTCTGTTAGGAGTCCTGCAAGAGCACCAAGCTACTGAGTCATTACGTAGACGTAAAGGATCTAGGAAAGATCCCCACAGGCTCCCTGATCTCTGTGAGAATGCATGATTTCCTGCTAGTTGATTCTGTTGGTCATATTCTTATGGTGTGCCTATCCCCTCTTGTTCCTCTGATCCTTCCTTTCATGACTCTGCAGGACTCCAGAGCTCTTGTTTTGACTGTGGGATTCTGCATCTGTTCCCATTACTTGCTGGATGAAGTGCTAGATTCCAGTTACAAAACACTCTTCAGGCAGAACAAACTGTAGGTCAAAGGTTTTGTGACAGGATTGTTATCCCAAATCCTTTAATTGATATCTTGCCTAGCTACAGAAGATGGCAGGTTTAGGCTCCATGTCCCCCATTAGCAGAAGACTTTGCTAGGGTTACTATTGTAGATTCCATGGAGTTTCCATTGCACTAGGTTTCCACCTCACTCCCTAAATGCCCCCAATTACAATCTTTCTCCCCAGTATTTTCTATCCTTCCCTCATCTCTCCATGATCCCTTCTGTTTCCAGTACCATCCACGCACAGTCCACCTGGAAAATCTATTTTATTACCCCTTCCCAGGGAGATGTTTTCATCCTCCATGAAGCACACCTTCTTATTTAGCCTATCTAGGTTTGTGGACTTTAACATGATTATCATTTATTTCAGAGCAAATAGACACAAGTGAGTACATACCATGTTTGTCTTTCTGGGTCTGGGTTTATCTCACTGGGGATGATTTTGACAAGCTCTATCCATTTGCCTGCAAATTTCATGATGCTATTGTTCTACATACCAACCCAGTACCCTCTCTCCCCTCCTCCTACTCTCCCCACTCGCACCACATCCAAACCCCATCCACTCCTCAGAAATGGTCAGGCCTCACATGGGGACTCAACTAGTCTGGAAGTCATTGTTCTTAGCAGCTGAGTAATACTCCAGTGCATAAATGTATCATATTTTCTTTATTCATTCTTTAGTTGAGGAACATCTAGGTTGCTTTGAGTGTCTGGATATTAATAGTAAAGCTGCAGTGAACATAGTTGAGCAAGTGTGCTTGTAATAGGATGGAGAGTCCTTTGGGTATATGCCCAAGAGAGGTATAGCTGGGTCTTGATATAATCATAATGCCATACTGATTTTCAAAGTGGCTGTATAAGTTTACACCCCAAAAAGCAGTGTAGGGAGGTCCTCTTGGGCCATGTCCTTACAAGCAAGAGCTGTTGCTTGATTTTTTTATCTTAGCCATTATGAAGGGTGTAAGATGGAATCTCAAAGTAGGTTTGATTCAGATTTCCCCGACGGCTAATATGTTGGATTTTTTAAAAGTGTTTCTCTGCCATTTGTTTTTCTCATTTGAAAATTCTCTGTTTAGATATATACCTCATTTTTAATTAAATTGTTTCATTTGCTGTTGTAGAGTTTCTTGAGCTCTTTATGAATTTTAGATATTAACCCTCTGTCAGATGTGGAATTGGTAAAAATTATCTCCCACTCTATGGATTGCCTGTTTGTCTTCTTGAAAGTGTCAACAGTAGCCTTCTTTTATACAGAAGATAAACAGGCTGAGAAAGAAATCAGAGACACACCCACAATAGCCACAAATAACATAGAATACCTTGGAATAATTAACCAAACAAGTGAAAGACATGTATGACAAGAACTTTAAGTCTTTGAAGAAAGAGATTGAAGAAGACACCAGAAAATGGAAAGATCTCCCAAGCTATTGGGTATTTAAAATTAACATAGTAAAAACAGCAATCTTATAAAAAATGATGTAAAGATTCAATGGAATTTCTGTAAAAATCCCAGCAAAATTCATCACAGACCTCAAAAGAACAATACTCAACTTCATAAGGAAAAACAAAAAAATCCAACACAATGAAGGAACATCTGGATGCATCACAATCCCTCACTTCAAACACTACTATAGTACTACAATAATTCAAACAGCCTGGTATTGGCATAAAAACAGACAGGAGGACCAATGTGATCGAATTGAAGACCCAGATATCAGGCCACACAACAATAAGTACCTGAATTTTGACAAAGAAGCTAAAATATAAAATGGAAAAAAGAAAGCATATTCAATAAATGGTTGCTGGCATAAATTGATATCAACACATAGAATAATGAAAATAGATCCACCTCTATTGCCATGCATAAAACTTAAGTTCAAATGGATCAAAGACATCAACATACAACCAACTACACTGAACCCAGTAGAAGAGAAAGTGGGAAGTAGTATTCAATGTATGGCCACCAGAGATAACTTCCTAAATATAACTTAAGTAGGAGAAATACTAAGAGCAGCAATTAATAAAATGGGCCTCCTGAAACTGAGACGTTTCTGTAAAACAAAGGACACAGTCAACAAGGCAAAATGGCAGCCTAGGGAATGGGATAAGATCTTCACCAACCCCACATCAGATAGAGGATGAATTTCCAAAATATACAAAAAACTCAAGAAATTTGATATCAAATAAAAAATGGGGTACAGACCTAAACAGAGAACTCTCAAGAAAAGAATCGAAAATGATTGAAAGACACTTAAGGAAATGATCAACATCCTTAGCCATCAGAGAATTGTAAATCAAAACAACCCCAAGATTAAATCTTACACCTGTCAGAAGGGCCAAGATCAAAAACACTGATGAAAGCTTATGCTGCAAAGAACATGGGTTAAGTCCCATTGTTGGTGGGACTGCAAACTTATACAGCCACTTTGTAAATCAGTATGGCAGTTTCTCAGAAAATTTGGAAACAACCTATCTCAATACCCAGAAATACCCAAAGGATGCTCAGTCATACCACAAGGACATATGCTCAACTATGTTCATAGCAGCAATATTCATAAGAGCCAGAATGTGAAAACAACCTAGATGAACCTCAACCAAAGAACAAATAAAGAAAATGTGGTATATTTACACAATGGAGTACTACTCAGTGTTAAAAAATAATGACATCTTGAAATTTGCAGGCAAGTGGATGAATCCAGAACAAAACATACTGAGTGAGGTAATCCAGACCCAGAAGAACAAATATAATATGTACTCACTCATAAGTGGCTTTTAGACATAAAACAAATAAAAGCCAGTCTATAATTCACAAACCCAAAGAACCTAGACAACATAGATGACCCTAAGACATGCATGGATCTACATAGGAAAAAGAAAAGACAAGATCTTCTGAGTAAATTGGGAGCATGGGGGGTCACAGGTGAGGACAGAAGGGGGAGAGAAGGAATAGAGGGGAAGCAGAGAAATATGTATAGCTCAAAAAATTAAAAATAAGCTTTTTTTTTTTTTTACTGCAAGGTCCTGGGCCAGCAAATGGCCCTGATCCAGTGCCAGTGGATACATCTGGACCAGTAAGTGTGTCCCAGCCTGGCCGCCCAGGAGACCCAGGTGGGATCTACAGGTGCCCTCCATCCCCGAAAAATTCTGGCCATTCAGGGGGCCTCCCTCTTTCTACTGGCTTATCTGTTTGTCCCACCACAGCTTGCCCCCAAGCAACTCTTTCCATCTGCGGGGTCCTAGGTTCCACGAACTCAGCCTGCTTCCGCCTGAGGCTCTGGGGTAAAGTGAGTACAAGGCTGCAGGGATTTCTTTGTTCCACAGAACAGGCTTCTTCTAACAAGCCCGCTCCTTTGATTGCTAGGTCCTCAGCCAGATAGTGGCCCTGATCTGGTGCCCGCGGATCCATCTGGACAGCAAGTGGCCCATATCGAGAACCAGTTGATCCATACGGAGGGACCAAGGCACCAAGACTCCCCTGACCACATTCGAAGGAAGAGATGGGCAGGCGCCAATCCAAGAATTCCTCCAACAACCTGAAAAGCAACATGATAACACCAGAATCCAGCGATTATGAGGCAGGAAAACCTAAGCAACCTAATCGAAAAGATGTAGAAGAAATTGCCTTTAAACATAACATTATGAAAGTGATAGAGACCATTTAAGAAGAAGTGGAAAAACTCCTTTAAAGAAAGGGATAAGAAGACTAACAAAAAGTTAAAAGAAATGAATAAATTCCTCAAAGATACCCTAGAAAACGAAGGAAAAGCAATCAAACAGGTAACAGAAACAGTTCAAAACTTGAAAACTGAAATGGAGGCAATGAAGAAAACACAAACTGAGAGAGGGCAGGATATGGAAAATCTGGATAAATGAAAAGGAACTACAGAGACAAGTATAACCAACAGAATACAAGAGAGAGAAGAAAGAATCTCAGACGCTGAAGATACGATAGAGAAAATAAACTCCTTGATCAAAGAAAGCAACAAATCCAACAAATTCTTAACACAAAACATCCAGGAAATCTGGGACACCATGAAAGACCAAATCTAAGAATAATAGGGGTAGAAGAAGAAGAAGAATTACAGCTCAAAGGCCCAGAAAACATATCCAACAAATTTATAGAAGAAAACATTCCCAACCTAAAGAAGGATATTCCTATGAAGGTTGAAGAAGCATACAAAACACCAAATAGGCTGGATCAAAAAAAAATCTGCTCACCATATAATAATTAAAACACAAAACATACAGAATAAAGAAAGAATATTAAGAGCTGCAAAGGAAAAAGGTCAAGTAACATATAAAGGTAAACCTATCAGAATTACACCTGACTTCTCTATGGAAACCATGAAATCCAGAAGGTCTTGAATGGATGTGCTGCAGAAACTAAGAGACCATGGATGCAAGCTCAGACTACTATACCCAGCAAAGCTTTCTTTCACCATCGATGGAGAAAACAAGATATTCCAGGATAAAAACAAATTTAAGCAATACATAGCCACAAACCCAGCCTTACAGAAAGTACTAGAAGGTAAACCACAACGAAAGGAAGCAAACAACACCCATAATAACACAGACTTCTAACAACCCTCAACCTGCACAACTCAAGGAAGGGAGACACACAAACCCTACCACCAAAAAAGAAAATAACCAGAGTTAACAAACACTGGTCATTAATATCACTTAATATTGATGGACTCAATTCACCTATAAAAAGGCACAGGTTAAGAGAATGGAAACAAAAACAGGATCCAACATTCTGCCGCTTACAAGAAACACACCTCAACCACAAAGGCAGACATTATCTCAGAGTAAAGGGTTGGGAAAAGGTTTTTCAATCAAACAGCCCTAAGAAACAAGCCGGTGTGGCTATACTAATATCTAACAAAATTGACTTCAAACTGAAAACAATCAATCAGAAGAGACGGAGATGCACGTTTTATACTCTTAACAGGAATAATCCATCAGATGAATTCTCAATCCTGAACATATATGCCCCTAATATAAAAGCACCCACATAGGTAAAAGAAACATTACTAGAACTCAGAGCACACATCAAACCCCACACACTAATAGTAGGAGATTTCAACACTCCTCTCTCACCAATGGACAGGTCAACCAGACAGAAACTTATTAAAGAAATATGAGAACTAACAGATGTAATGAATCAAATAGACTTAATAGACATCTATAGAACATTCCACCCAAACAGTAAAGAATATACCTTCTTCTCAGCATCTCATGGAACCTTATCAAAAATCAATCACATACTCGGTAACAGAGCAAACATCAACAGATACAAAAAAGTTGGAATAACCACCTGTGTCTTATTGGATCACCTTGGAGTAAAGTTAGAATTTAACAACAATTCCACCCCCCAAAAGCCTACAAACTCATGGAAACTGAACAGTCAACTACTGAACCACTCCTGGGTCAAGGAAGAAATAAAGAAAGAAATTAAAGTCTTCCTTGAATTCAACGAAAATAAAAACACAACATACCCCAACCTATGGGACACTATGAAAGCAGTGCTAAGAGGAAAGTTGATAGCACTTAGTACCCACATAAAGAAAATGGAGAAAGCACACAGTAGTGAATTACAGCACACCTGTAAACTCTAGAAAAAAAGAAGCAGACTAACCAAGGAGGAGTAGAAGACTGGAAATAATCAAATTGAGGTCTGAAATCAACAAAATAGAGACACAGAAAACAATCCAAAGAATCAATGAAACGAAGAGCTAGTTCCTTGAGAAAATCAACAAGATCGACAAACCCCTATCCAAACTAATCAAAAGGCAGAGAGAGAACACTCAAATTAACAAGATCAGAATTGAAAATGGAGACATAACAACAGACAATGAAGAAATCTAGAGAATCATTAGCTCTTACTACAAAAGCCTGTATGCCACAAAATCAGAAAATGTATAAGAAATGGAGAGTTATTTAGATAAATACCACATACTGAAATTAAATCAAGACCAGGTGAAGAATTTAAATATACCTGTAAGTCATGGGGAAATAGAAGCTGTCATCAAAAACCTCCCAAGCAAAAAAAGCCCAGAACCAGATGGTTTTAATGTAGAATTCTACCAGAACTTCCAAGAAGAATAAATACCTATACTCCATAAGGTATTTCACATAATAGAAACAGAAGGGTCATTGCCAAACTCTTTTTATGAAGCTACAATTTCCCTGATATAAAAATCATACAAAGAGGCAACCAAGAAAGAAAATTACAGACCAATCTCACTTATGAACATCAATGCAAAAATTCTCAATAAAATACTGGCAAACCGAATCCAAGAACACATCAAAAAAATCATCCATTATGATCAAGTAGGCTTCATCCCAGAGATGCAGGGCTGGTTAAACATACAAAAATCTGTCAATGTAATCCATCATATAAACAAACTGAAAGAAAAAAAACCATAATGATCATTTCATTAGAAGCTGAAAAAGCATTTGACAAACTTCAACACCCCTTTATTGTAAAGCTCTTGGAGAGATTAGGGATACAATGATCATATCTAAGTATAATAAAAGCAATATACAGCAAGCCAACAGCTAACATCAAATTAAATGGAGAGAAACTCAAATCCATCCCACTAAAATCAGGAACAAGACAAAGATGTCCACTGTCTCGATATCCCTCCAATATAGTGCTTGAAGTCCTAGCAATAGCTATAAGACAACATAAGGAGATCAAGGGAATTCGAATTGTAAAGGAAGAAGTCAAACTTTCCTTTTTGTAGATTATATGATAGTGTACATAAGTGACCCCAAAACTTCTACAGCTGATAAATACCTTTCGTGAACTGGCAGGATACAAGATCAACTCAAAAAAAAATCAGTAGCCCTCCTATGTACAAAGGATAAAGAAACAGAGATGGAAATCAGAGAAACATCACCTTTCACGGTAGCCACAAAAGGCATCAAGTATCTTGGGGTAACACTAACCAAGGAAGTGAAAGACCTATTTGACAAGAACTTTAAGACCTTGAAGAAAGAAATTGAAGAGGATACCAGAAAATGGAAGGATCTCCCATATTCCTGGATTGGTAAGAACAATATAGTAAAAATGGCAATTCTACCAAAAGCAATCTATAGATTCAATGCAATACCCATCAAAATCCCAACAAAATTCTTCATAGACTTTGAGAGAACAATAACTAACTTTATATGAAAAAGCAAATCCCAGGATAGCCAAAAACAATCCTATACAATAAAGGAACCTCTGGAGCCATTACCATCCCTGACTTCAAACTCTATTGCAGAGCTACAGTAATGAAAACAGCTTGGTATTGGCATAAAAACAGAGACGTTGACCAATGGAATGGAATCGAAGACCCGGATATTAATCCACAAAGCTATGAACACCTCATATTTGACAAAGTGGCTAAAAGTATACAATGGAAGAAGGAAAGCATTTTTAACAAATGGTGCTGGCATAACTGGATGTCAACCTGTAGGAGAATGAAAATAGATCCTGATCTATCAACATGCACAAAACTCAAGTCCAAATGGATTAAAGACCTCAATATAAATCCAACCACACTGAACCTGATAGAAGAGAAAGTGGGAAGTAGCCTGCAATACATGGGCACAGGAGACCACTTCCTATGTAAAACCCCAGTGGCACAGACAATAAGAGCAACAATGAACAAATGGGACCTCCTGAAACTGAGAAGCTTCTGTAAAGTGAAGGACACTGTTATTAAGACAAAAAGGCATCCTACTGAATGGGAGAGGATCTTCACTAACCCCACATCAGACAAATGTCTGATCTCCAAAATATACAAAGAACTCAAGAAACTAGACATTGAAATTCTAAATATCCCAGTTAAAAAATGGGGTAATGATCTGAACAGAGAATTCTCAACAGAAAAAGTTCAAATTGCCAAAAGGTACTTAAGATCCTGTTCAACTTCCTTAGCGATCATTGAAATGCAAATAAAAACAACTTTGAAATACCATCTTACACCTGTCAGAATGGCTAAAATCAAAAACAGCAAGGATAGCCTATGCTGGAAAGGATGTGGAGTAAGGGGAACTCTCATCCATTGCTGGTGGAAATGCAAACTTGTGCAACCACTTTGGAAATCAGTGTGGCAGTTTCTCAGCAAATTGAGAATCAACCTACCTCAGGATCCAGCAATACCACTCTTGGGAATATACCCAATTGATACCCAATCATATTACAAAAGCATTTGTGCAACTATGTTCATAGCAGCATTATTTGTAATAGCCAGAACCTGGAAACAACCTAGGTGCCCCTAAATGGAAGAATGGATAAAGAAAGTGTAGAATATATACACATTAGAATACTACTCATTTGTAAAAAAAAAATGACATCTTGAATTTTGCATGCAAATGGATGGAAATAGAAAACACTATCCTTAGTGAGATAACCCAAGCCCAAAAAGAGGATTATGGTATATACTCACTCATTAGTGGACTCTAGTCACAAACAAAGGACATTAAGCTTATAGCTCACAAGCCTCGAGAAGCCAAATAGCAAGGTGAACCCAAAGAAAAACATATAGAGATCATCCTGGAAATTGGAAGCAAACAAGATCGCCGGGCAAAAGTTGGAAGCACGGGGGCAGGGATTGGGGTGGGGGTAGGGGTGGGTGGTGTGGGGAAAGGGGAGAGGGCCAAGGAGAAGAGAGAAGGGAAGAACTGGGGAGAACTTGGGGTAGTGGGAGGGTGGAAACGGAGGAAAGGTGGATATTGGAGAAGGAATAAGATATCCACATTAAGGGAGTCATTTTAGGATTGACAAGATACTTGGCTCTAGAGGGGATCCCAGGTGTCTACGGGGATGTCCCCAGCTAGGTACTTGGGCAGCAGAGGAGAGGGTGCCTGAACTAGCCTTCTCCCATAGTCACATTGATGAATAACTTGATCATCACCATAGAAATTTCGTCCGATGGATGGAGATAGAGACAGAGACCCACATTCACATCAGAGCAATGGACTGAGCTCCCAAGGTCCAGTCAAAGAGCAGGATGTGGGAGAAGATGAGCAAGGAAGTCAGCACTGTGAGGGGCTGGTCCACCCACTGAGACAGAGTGCCTGAACTAATGGGAGCTCACCAAATCCAGCTGGACCGGGACTGAATGAGCATATGATCAAACCGGAATCTCTGAATGTGGCTGCCAATGAGGGCAGACTGAGAAGCCATCAATAATGACACTAGGACCTATCTCTTCTGCATGTATTATCTTTTTGGGAACCTAGTCTATTTGGATGCACACCTGGCTAGGCCGGGATGGAGTGGGGAGGATCTTGAGCTTCCCACAGGGCAGGGTACCATGCCCTCTCGTAAGGAAGCAGGGGGAGGGAGGAGGGGTGGGAGGAGATGGAGGGACTGGGAGAAGGGGTGGAAGTGTAAATTTTTGAATGAAAAAAATAAAAGATTATGAAAAAGAAATTACAAACAGCTTTAAAAAATTAAAAATAAAAAAGTGCCCTTAGCCTTATAAAAGCTTTTAAATTTCACAAAGTTCCATTTATTACTTATGGGTTATTATTTTGGTGTTTTATTCAGGGGGTTGTATCCTGTGCCAATGAGTTCAAGGATGTTTTCCACTTATTCTTCTATCAGTATCAGTGTAACTGTTTTCATGTTGAGGTGTTTGATCCACCTGGATTTGAGTGTTGTACAGCATGATAAATATGAATCAGTGTGCTTTCTTCTGCATACTAACATCTGATTGGAACATCCAATTGAAATAACCATTTGTTGAAGATGTTTCTTTTTTCATTCTATGATTTTGGCTAATTTATCAAAAATCTGGTGTCCATAGAAACATATTTATCTCTGAGTCTTTGATTAGGTTCCAAAGAACAACTTGTTTACATGTATGCCAAGCCCATGAGGTTTTTACTAACAGAGTTATGTAGTAGAGCTTGAAATCAGGGATGGTGATACCTCTAGAAGTTCTTTTATTGTACCCGAATGTTTTAGCTACCCTGGGTTCCATGGTTCTTTTTCATATGGAATTGATCACTGTTATTTCAAGTTCGATGGTAGACTTTTTGGGGCCACTTAATTATACTATCATATCATCTGGAAATAGCTAAACTTTGACTTCTTCCTTTACAATTTATATCATCTTAATTTCTTTTTTGTTTTTTTTTAAGAGCTATACTTTTTTCTCTACTCCACTCCCTTCCTCTCCACTCCCCTTCAACCCACTTGCTTGGTCCTCATAATCCAAATTTATTCAGAAGAACTTGTCTTCTACTTTCCATGTACATTAGATCCATGTATGTCTCTCTTAGTGTCCTCATTGTTGCCTAGGCTCTCTGGGATTGTAATTTGTAGGCTGGTTTTCTTTGCTTTAAGTCTAAGTACATTTAATATTTGTCTTTCTGGGTCCAGGTTACATCACTCAAGATGATGTTTTCTAGAACCATGCATTTGCTTGCAAATTTCAAAATGTCACTATTTTTCTGCTGTGTAGTACTCCATTGTGTAAATGTACCACATTTTCCTTATCCATTTTATGATAAAGGGGCATTTAGGTTGTTTCCAGGTTCTGGCTATGACAAACAATGCTGGTATGAACATAGTTGAGCACATGTCATTGTGTTACAATTGAGCATCCTTTGGATATATACCCAAAACTGGTATTGCTGTGTCTTGAGAAAGGTTGCTTCCTAATTTTCTGATAAATGGCCATACAGATATCGAAAGGGGATGTACCAGCTTGCACTCCCACCAGCAATGCAGGAGGAATGTTCCCTTTACCCCACAACCTCTCCAGCATAAGTTGTCATCAGTGTTTTTGATCTTGGCCATTCTTACAGGTGTAAGATGAATCTGAGATTTGTTTTGATTTGGATTTGTCTGATGGTTACAGATGTTGAGAATTTCCTTAAGTGTCCGCCAGGTATTTTAGATTCCTCTTTTGAGAGTTCTCCGTTTACGTCTGTACTTCAATTCTTATTAGATTATTTGTTCTTTTGATGGCCAATTTCTTGAGTTCTTTGTATATTTTGGAAATCAAACCTCTGTCTGATGAGGGGTTGGTGAAGATATTTTCCCATTCTGTAGGCTGCTGTTTTGTCTTGTTGACAGTGTCCTTTGTTTTAGAGAAGCTTTTCAATTTCAGGAGGTGCATTTATTCATTGTTTCTCTCAGTGTCTGTGCTACTGGGGTTATACTTAGGAAGTGGTCTCCTGTGCCAATGTGTTCAAATATACTTCCCACTTTCTCTTCTATGAGGTTCAGTGTGGCTGGCTTTATATTGAGATCTTTCATCCACTTGGACTTGAGTTTTGTACATGGTGGTAGATATGGATCGATTTTCATTCTTCATGTTGATATTCAGTTATGCCAGCACCATTTGATAAATATGATTTCTTTTCATTTTTAAATTTTAGCTTCATTGTCAAATATCAGGTTCTGTAGGTGTGTGGCTTATTATCTGGGACTTCAATTCAGTTCGATTGGTCCTCCTATCTTTTTATATTCCATTACCAGGCTGTTTTCAGTACTGTATTAGAGTTTGAAGTCAAGGATTGTGATGCCTCCAGAATTTCCTTTACTGTACAGGATTGTTTTGGCTATCCTGGGTTATTTTGCTTTTCATGTGAAGTTGAGAATCACTCTTTCAAGGTCTGTGAAGAATTTTGATGGGCATTGCATTGAATCTGTAGATTGCTTTTGGTAAGATTGCCATTTTTATTATGTTATTTCTACCTACCCAAAAGCATGGGGGATCTGTCAACTTTCTGGTATCTTCTTCAATTTCTTTCTTCAAAGATCTAAAGTTCTTGTCAAACAGGTCTTCCACTTGTTTGGTTAGAGTTACTCTGAGATATGTTATGCTATTTGTGGTTATTGTGAAGGGTGATACTTCTTTTTTTTTAAAGGTTTATTTATGTATTTTATATATATGGGTGCTTTGCTTCTGCACACAAGAAGGAGACATCTGATCCCATCACAGACAGGTGTGAGTCACCCTGTGAGTGCTGGGAATTGAACCCAGGACCTCTGGAAGAGCAGTCACTGACCTAGACCACTAGTCATCTCTCCAGACCCGAAGGGTGATACTTCTATGATTTCTTTATCAGTCCATTTATCATCTGTGTACAGGAGGGCTACTGATTTTTTAAGTTAATGTTGTATCCTGCTACATTACTGAAAGTGTTTATGAGTTGTAGATGTTCCTTGGTAGAATTTTTGGGGTCGCTAATGTAAACTATCATATCATCAGCAAATAGTAAGAGTTTGATTTCTTCTTTTCTGATTTGTATCAATTGATCTCCTTTTGGTGTCTCATTGCTCTAGCTAGGACCTCAAGAACTATATTGAATAGATATGGAGAGAGTGGACAACCTTGTCTTGTTCCTGATTTCCAGGGATCACTTTGACTTTCTCTCCATTTAGTTTGTGTTGGCTGTTGGCTTGATGTATATTGGCTTCATTATGTTTAGGTATGTTCCTTGTATCCCTGCACTCTCCAAGACCTTTATCAGGAAAAGATGTTGTATTTTGTCGAAAGATTTTTCAGCATCTAATGAGATGATCATGTGGTTTTCATTTTTCAGTTTGTTTATATCGTGCATTATGTTGAGAGATTTTTGCATGTTGAAACATCCCTGCATCTCTGGGATGAAGCCGAGCTGATCATGGTGGATGATGATTCTGATGTGCTCTTGGATTCGATTTGCCAATATTTTATTGAATATTTTTGCATCAATATTCTTTAGTGAGTTGGTCTCTAATTATTTTTCTTAGTAATGTCTTTATGTGATTTGGATATCAGGGTTATTGTAACCTCATAAAAAGAGTTTGGCAATGTTCCTTCTGTTTCTATGGTGTGGAACAATTTGAGGAGTATTGATATTAGTTCTTCTTTGAAAATCTTGTAAAATTCTGAGCTGAAACCATTCTAGTCCTGGGCTTTTTTGGTTGGAAAACTTTGATGACTGTTTCTATTTCATTAGCAGTTATAGCTCTATTTGATTTGCTTATCTGGTCATAATTTAATTTTGGTAAGTGATATTTATCCAGAAAGTTGTATATTTCCTTTAAATTTTCCAATTTCGTGGAGAACAGGTTTTTGAAATATGAACTAATGATTCTCTGGATTTCCTCCATGTCTGTTGTTATGTCCCCCTTTTCATTTCTGATTTTATTAATTTTTATATTCTTTCTCTGCCTCTTTGTTAGTTTGGATAAAGGGTTGTTGATTTTCTCGAAGAACCAACTTTTTGTCTCATTGATTCTTAGTATTGGTTTGTTTCTTTTTTCTTTTGACTGATATTTTTTGTATCTTGTTTTAAAAAGAAAACAAACTATCTCTTTTTTATACATACCAATCCAAGTTTCCTCTTCCTTCCCTCCTCCTATTCCCTCCACCTACCCTCCCTCCCCACCCCCATCCAGTCCTCAGAGAGGGTAAGGTACATTGCTTTGGGGAAGGTCCAAGGCCCTCCCTACTATATCTAGGCTGAGCAAGGTATCGACCAAAGAGAATAGGTTCCCAAAAAGTCAGTGCATGCAGTAGGGATAAATTCTGGTGCCACTGCCATTTGCCCCCCAGTCTGACCCAGTAATGCAACTGTCAACCACATTCAGAGAGATCATTTTGGTCCTACACTTGCTCCTCTCCAGTCCAGCTGGATTTGGTGAGCTCCCATTAGCTCAGGCAAACTGTTGCAGTGGGTCTTGACATATTTGCTCAAATTATCATTCCTCCCACTCTTCAATTGGACTTTGGAAGCTCAATCCAGTGCATCAATGTGGCTCTCTGCCTCTGTTTACAACAGTTTCTGGATGAAAGTTTTATGATGATATTTAAGATATTCATCAGTCTGACTACAGGGCAAGTGAAGATTGGGCCTGCTTGCCTCTATTGCTTGGGGTCTTAATTGGGGTCATCTGTGTGGAATCCTGGGAATTTTTCTCTAGCATGGGGTTTCTTGCTAACTCTATAAAGGCTCCCTCAATCAAGATATCTCATTCCTTGCTCTGTATTCTTTGTTTCTATTTTGTTGGTTTTAGCTCTCAATTTGATTATTTCCTGCCATTTAGTTCTCCTGGATGACTTTGCTTCTTTTCGTTCTAGAGTTTTCTTTTTTATTGATTTTATTGAGCTCTACATTTTTCTCTGCTCCCCTCCTTACTTGCCCCTCCCCTTCAACACTCCCCGAGGGTCTCCATGCTCCCAATTTACTCAGGAGATCTTGTCTTTTTCTACTTCCCATGTAGATTAGATCTATGTATGTCTAGAGTTTTCAAATGTTCTGTTAATTCACTAGTGTGTGATTTTTTTCAGCTTCCTTATGTAAGCATGTAGTGTTATGAACTTTCCTCTTAACACTGTTTTCATTGTGTCCCATAAATTTGGGTATGTTGTGTCGTCATGTTCATTGAATTTTAGGAAGACTTTAATTTGTCCCTTATTTCTTCCTTGATCCATTGATGCTTCAGGTGAGCATTGTTTAATTTCCATGTGTTTGTGGGTTTTCTGGAATTAGTGCTGCTGTTGAATTCTAATTTTAAGCCCTGGTGATCTGATAAGATACATGAGGTTATTCCAATATTTTTATATCTGTTGAGGTTTGTTTTGTTACTATGTGGTCAATTTTTGAAAAGGTTTCCATGAGGTGCTGAGAAGAAGGTATATTCTTTTATGTTTTATGGAATGTTCTATAGATGTCTGTTAAGTCCATTTGAGTCATAACATCTGTTACTTTCCTTATTTCTCAGTTAATTTTTGTCTGACAGACCTGTCGAGTGGTGAGAGTGGAGTGTTGAAGTATCCCACTATTAGTATGTGGGGTTTAATGTCTGATTTAAGCTTTAGAAGTATTTCCTGTACATATGAGGGTGCCCTTGTATTTGGGGCATAGATGTTCAATATTGAGATTTCCTCTTGATGGATTTTTCCTGTGACTAATATGAAATATCCTTCTTTGACCCTTTTGATTGATTTTAGTTTGAAGTCTATTTTGTTAGATATTAGGATAGCTACACCAGCTTGTTTCTTAGGTCCATTTGATTGGAATTTTTTTCCCAACCCTTTACTCTGAGGCGATGTCTGTCTTTGACGTTGAGGTGTGTAGTTGGTGTAGTTGGGGCTGTCTGTGGCTCTGGTGATCAATCTTCCATGTGCTAGTGGATCCAAGGCTCAGATGGTTGCACCTCGTTTTATAGTCATCACAATGGTTCCAGTGACCCCTTTGGTCACTCCTAGTTCCTAGAGGTTGCTTGGTGCTCCTGGGGTTTGCTCTGCAATATCAGAGGTCATTAGGGCCTGATCCTACAGATATTTCTTGCTTGGGTCTCTTTCTGCTGAGGTTTCTGCCTTGGGCCTGCTCTGGCAGAGGCTCTGGCTCAGGCCTACTGCCTAGTCTGTCCCTTATTTGTGCACCGGACCCACAGAGGCCTCTGATTCCAGCCTATTCCTTCAGAGGTCCCAGAATCGAATCCAGACTCACAGAGGTCTCTGGTTCCTGCCTACTACCCCGAGGTTCCAGACTTGTGTCCAGACCTGCAGAGGTCCTGGCTCAGACCTACTCTCTAGGTGGTCCCAGACTCACACCAAGACCAAAAAGGTCTCCCTGTCCTGCCTACTCCCTTGGAGATCCCAGACTCATGCCTGGACCTGCAGAGGTCCTGGCTCAGTCCTACTCCCTCAGCGGTCCCAGACTGATGTCCAGATCCTCAGAGGTCTCTGGTTCTGGGCAACTCCCTCAGCAGTTGCTCCATTGTACCTGCTCCTAAAAAGTTTGCTGTCTCAGGCCTGCTCTAGCCTATCACTGGCTCAGTCCTGTTCTGTAAATGTCCCTGGTCTGGGTCCCCTCCTGTGGAGGTCTCTGACCTGGGCTTGGTCCTGCAAAAGACTCTGGCTCCATTCTACTCCCTCAGAGGTCCCAGATTCAGGTGTTCCCAGACCCACAGAAGTCCTAGCTCAGGCCTATTTCCTCCGTGGTTCCAGACTCACATGTGGGACCTGAAGAAGTCTCTGATTCCTGCCTACTCCCTCAGAGGTCCCAGACTCATCCCCTTTATTTCTTTGTACTGATTCATTACTCTAACTAGAACTTCAAGTCTATATTGAATAGATATGGAGTATGGACAGCCTTGTCTTGTTCCTGTTATAGTGGAATTGCTTTGAGTTTCTCTCCATTTAATTTGATGTTGACTGGCAACTTGCTGTAAACTGTCCTTATTTTGTTTAGGTATGTCCCTGTATCCCTGATCTCTGCAAGATTTTTAACATAACAGAATATTGAATTTTGTCAAAGGTTTTTTTCAGTATCTGGGATGATTATGTTTTTTTTCTTTCAGTTTGTTTATATGGTAGATTACACTGACAAATTTTTGTATGTTGAACCATCCCTGTATCTCTGGCATGAAGCTTACTTGATCATGGTGACTGATCTTTCTAATGTGTTCTTGCATTCAGACTGAGTATTTTATTGAGCATTTTTGCATTACATTCATGAGAGAAAATGGTCTGTAATATTCTTTCTTTGTTGAGTCTTTTTGTAGTTTGGGTAACAGGGTGACTGTGGTCTCATAAAATGAATTTGGCAATTTTCCTTGTTTTAATTTTGTGGAATAATTTGAGGAGTATTGGTATTAGCTCTTCTTTGAAAGTCTGATAAATATTGTGCTAAAACTACCTGAGATTTGTTTATTTGTTTATTGGTTTGTTTGGGAGAATTTTAATGACTGATTTAATTAATACAGTTTCTGTATAATTTTTTTTGGTGATAAGCTGCCGGGACCAACAAACAGACTCCTCCCCAACAAATAGAATACAGGTTTCTAAAGTATGAATTTATCACTTTAGTTTTTCCTTTTTTATGCATAGTCCTTTTTTTATTCTTTTATTTTTGATTCAAAAAAATTTACACTTCCTCCCCTTCTCCCAGTCCCCTCCCACTCTCTCCCTTTCACCCCCCCACCCCTACCTACACCCCTATACCCATTCCCGTGCCTCCACCTTTTGCCCGGTGATCTTGTTTGCTTCCAATTTCCAGGAGGATCTATATATGTTTTTCTTTGGGTTCACCATGCTATTTTGCTTCTCTAGGCTTGTGCGCTATAAACTTAATGTTCTTTGTTTATGGCTAGGGTCCACTAATGAGTAAGTACATGCCATAATCATCTTTTTGGGTTTGGGATATCTCACTAAGGATAGTGTTTTATATTTCCATCCATTTGCACGTTATGCATAGTCTTTTATTGATTTCATTGACTTTTACATTTTTCCTTCCTCCTCTTCCTTCCTCTCCCCTCCTCTTCAAATCTCTCCCACAGTCTCCATGCCCCCAATTTACTCAGGAGATCTTGTCTTTTTGTGTTTCCCAAGTAGATTAGAACCATGTATGTCTCTCTTGGGATCCTTATTGTTGTCTGGACTCTCTGGGATTATAAATTGTAGGGAAATTTTCTTAGCTTTATGACTAAAAACCAATTATAAGTGAGGACATATGATATTTGTCTTTCTAGGTCTGGGTTACCTCACTCAATATTGTGTTCTCTAGATCCATCCACTTGCCTGCAAATTTCAAGATGTCATTATTTTTTTTCTGCTGTGTAGTACACCATTTTACAAATGCACCACATTTTCCTTATCCATTCTTCAGTCAAGGGGCACTTAGCTTGTTTCCAGGTCTGGCTATGACAAACAATGTGGCTGTAAACATAGTTGAGCACATGTCATTGTGGTACAATTGAGCATTCTTTGGGTACATAACCCAAAAGTTGTATTGCTGGGTCTTGAAGAAGGTTGTTTCCTAATTTTCTGAGAAATCGCTACACTGATATTCAAAGGAGCTGTACCAATTTCCACTCCCACCGGCAATGCAGAAGTGTTCCCTTGCCCCACACCCTCTCCAGCATAAGTTGTCATCAGTGTTTTTGATCTTGGCCATTCTTACTGGTGTAAGATGGAATCTCAGCGTTATTTTGATTTGTATTTGTCTGATGGCTAAGGATGTTGGGCATTTCCTTCAGTGTCCTTCAGCCATTTTAGATTCCTCTGTTGAGAGTTCTCTATTTACGTCTGTACTCCAATTTTTATTGGATTATTTGTTCTTTTGTTGGCCAATTTCTTGAATTCTGTGTATATTTTGTAGATCAGTCCTCTGTATGATGAGGGTTTGGTGAAGATCTTTTCCCATTCTGTAGTCTGTAGTTTTATCTTGTTGACCATGTCCTTTGCTTTACAGAAGCTTTTCAGTTTCAGGAGGTCCCATTTATTAATTGTTTCTCTCTGTGTCTGTGCTATGGGGTGATATTTAGGAAGTGGTCTCCAGTGCCAATGGGTTCAAGTGTACTTCCCACTTTCTCTTCTATAAGGTTCAGTGTGGTTAGCTTTATGTTGAAGTCATTGATCCATTTGAACTTGAGTTTTGTGCATGGTGATAGATATGAGCTATTTTAATTCTTCTACAAGTTAATATCCAGGTATGCCAGCACCATTTGTTAAATATGCATTCTTTTTTTCCATTTGACAAATATGCTTTGTCAAAAATCAGGTGTCTGTAGGTGTGTGGATTAATATCTGGGTTCTTCATTTCAGTTCCATAAGTCCTCCTATCAGTTTTTGTGCCAATACCAGGCTATTTTCAATACTGTAGCTCTGTAGTAGAGTTTGAAGTCAGGGATTGTGATGCCTCCGGAAGTTCCTTTACTGTACATGGTTGATTTGGCTAGGTTTTTTGCTTTTCCATATGAAATTGAGTACTGTTCTTTCAAGGTCTGTGAAGAATTTTGCTGGGATTATGATAGGCATTGCATTGAATCTGTAGATTGCTTTTGGTAAGATTGACATTTTTACTGTGTTAATTCTACCTACCCAAGAGCATGGGAGATCTGTCAACTTTTTGGTATGTTCTTTAATTTCAAAGATCTAAAGTTCTTGTCATACAGGTCTTCCATTTGTATGGTTAGAGTTACTCTAACATATTTTTTGCTATTTGTGGCTATTGTGAAGGGTGATGTTTCTTTGATTTCTTTGTCAGTCCATTTATCATCTGATTTTTTTTTTACTTAATCTTGTATCCTGCTACATTACTGAAAGTGTTTATGAGTTGTAGAAGTTCCTTGGTAGAATTTTTGGGGTTACTTATGTAAACTATCACATCAGCAGCAAATAGTGAGAGTTTGACTCCTTCTTTTACATTTTATATCCCCTTGATCTCCTTTTGTTGTCTTATTGCTCTAACTACGACCTCAAGAACTATATTGAATAGATATAGAGAAAGTGGACAACCTTGTCTTGTTCCTAATTTTAGTGGGATCACTTTGATTTTTTTCTCCATTTAGTTTGATGTTGGCAGTTGGCTTGATGTATATTGGCTTCATTATGTTTAGGTATGTTTCTTGTATCCCTGCTCTCTTGAAGACCTTTATCAGTAAGGAAAGCTGTATTTTCTTGAAGGTTTTTTCAACATCTAATGAAATGATTATGTGGTTTTTATTATTCATTTGTTTATTTGGTGGAGGAGTATTGGTATGTGTTCTTCTTTGAAAATCTTGTAAAATTCTGAGCTGAAACCATCTGGTCCTGGGCTTTTTTTGCTTGAGAGAATTTGATGACTGTTTCTATTTCTTTAGTAGTTATAGGTCTATTTAATTTGCTAATCCGGTCTTGATTTAATTTTGGTAAGTGTTATTTATACAAAAAGTTGTCCATTTCCTTTAATTGTCCAATTTTGTTGAGTACAGGTTTTCAAAATATAACCTAATGATTCTCTGGATTTTCTCTGTGTCTGTTGTTATGCCCCATTTTCATTTATGATATTGTTGAATTGGATATTCTCTCTGTCTTTTCGTTAGTTTGGATAAAGGTTTGTCTATTTTCTTGATTTTCTCAAAGAACCAACTCTTTGTCTCACTGATTCTTTGTATTAGTTTCTTTGTTTCTATTTTGTTGATTTCAGCTCTCAATTTGATTATTTCCTGCCATCTAGTTCTCTTAGGTGAGTTTGCTTCTTTTTGTTCTAAAGTTTTCAAATGTTCTCTTAATTCACTAGTGTGGGATTTTTCCAGCTTCTTTATGTATGCATTTAGTGCTATGAACTTTCCTCTTAACACTGCTTTCATTGTGTCTCATAAATTTGGGTATGTTGTGTGGTCATTTTCATTGAATTTTCGGAAGTATTTAATGTGGCCTTTTATTTCTTCCTTGACCCATTGAGGCTCCAGGTGAGCACTGTTTAATTTCCATGTGTTTGTGGGCTTTCTGGAATTTGTATTGCTGTTGACTTCTAGTTTTAAACCTTGATGATCTGATAAGATACATAAGGTTATTCCATTTTTTTGTATTCGTTGAGGTTTGTTTTGTTACTGAGTATGTGGTCAATTTTTGAGAAAGTGTTGAAAAGAAGGTATATTCTTTTATGTTTGAATGAAATGTTCTATATCTGTTTGTTAAGTCCATTTGAGTCATAACATGTGTTAGTTCCCTTATTTCTCTGTTCATTTTTTGTCTGACTGACCTATCCAGTGGTTATAGTGGGGTGTTGAAGTCTCCCACTATTAGTGTGTGGGGTTTAACTCGTGATTTAAGCTTTAGAAGTGTTTCTTTTACATATGAGGGTGCCCTTGTATTCGTGGCATAGATGTTCAGTATTGAGATTTCCTCTTGATGGATTTTTCTTGTGACTAATATGAAATGTTCTTCATTGTCTCTTTAAATTGATTTTAGTTTGAAGGCTATTTTGTTAGATATTAGGGTACTACACCAGCTTGTTTCTTAGGTCTACTTGATTGGAAATTTTTTTCTCAACCCTTTACTCTTAAGCAATGTCTATATTTGAGGTGTAGGTGTGTTTCTTGTATGCAGCAGAAGGGCGCATTCTGTTTTTGTATCCAATCTCTTAGTCTGTGTCTCTTTATAAGTGAGTTGAGTACATTTATATTAAGATATATTAATAACCAGTGATTGCTTTCTTCTGTTATTTTAGTTTTTCTTGGTGGTGATGTTACTTTGTGTGTTTTTCCCTTCTTTGGAATTTGCTGCTGTGAAATCATCTATTGTCTGTGTTTTTGTGGATGTAGCCAACTTCCTTGGGTTGAAATTTTCCTTCTAGTACTTTGTGTAGGGATGGGTTTGTGGCTAGGTATTGGTGAAATCTTGTTCTGTCATGGAATATCTTGTTTTGTCCTTCTTTTGTCACTGAAAGTTTTTCTGGTATAGTTCTTGAGCTGGCATCCATGATCTCTTAATGTCTGCATAACGCTTGACCAGGACCTTCTGGCTTTCATGGCTTCCATTGAGAAGTCACGTGTGATTCTGATAGGTCTGCCTTTATATGTTACCTGGACTTTTTCCTTTGCAGCTCTTAATATTCTTTCTTTATCCTGTATGTTTAGTGTTTTGATTATTATGTGGCAAGGGGACTTTTTTTTTAATCCAGTCTATTTGGTGTTCTGTAAACTTCTTGTATCTTCATAGACATCTTTCTTTATCTTTCTTTAGGTTGGG